>PVKM010038174.1:0-14192 GCA_004027735.1 Carollia perspicillata
CACCTCTTCCCTGCCACCCTCTCTCCCAAGTCTGTTTTGCTTCAGGGCCTCTCACCTGCTATTACCTCTTGCTGGAAAGCCCCTTCCACAAAAACCCAGTTCTAATGCCACCTCAGAGAGGCCTTCTCCGCTACCCTTATCCAGTGCAGTCACCTCCCACGGTCACCCCATTTCTCTCCCCCATTTCCTAATCTCTAATGTTTGTATCACTTTCGGAATTAAACTGTGTCTTTATTGCTAACTTATCCATGGTCTCTCTCCTGGACCACAGTGTCAGGTCAAGAGCTAGGGCATGACCTTGTGCCACTGTAGACTCCCCAGGACCCAGCACACGGGCACAGATGGACATTTGATTAACATGTATGGATAAAAATGAACCTCTGTGGCCATATGAAGGCTCTATGAAGCACATGATTGTCTCTGTAAGCTTCTATTAAGTCTTAACCTTTCTCAATTCTATTTTAACGGTCCTGCTGCACACTATACATTGTTTCTGATCCACTCGGGATCTAGATGTAACTGATACATGGAACAGGAGCTGCCTCCTCCCACACTCCCTACCCTCGGCTCTGCTATGGACCTGTTCATGGGGCCAAATACCCCAGGGGCAGGAGATTATTTGCTTCCACAGACTGAGAAGGGGCCATCTGCTATTAGCCTCTGGCCGCTTGCTATCTCCCCTCTCAATACCAACTCACAGGTAGAAGAATTAGGAGAGATCAGGGCTGAGGTGGGCAGGGATGTCCAAAAGTCAGAGGGCAATAACGAGAGCAGGAGAACAGGTGCAGGTGGGGAAAGGCCCACGTTGGGCAGTTACCACACTGCTCCCCAGAGAAGGCAGGGCCATACCAGGCCCAGACCTCTGCTCCAAAAGAGACACGTAGAAGACTGGAAGCGGAGAGAGGACAGCCAGGCCATGGGGTAGATATGGGCAGAAGGTAAGGGCAAGATGGTTTCTACAGCCTGGTGTCTAAAGGACCATGGTCCTGAGGCCAGGCAAGTGCAGAGGTGGCTGCTAAGGACCCATAGGAGACAGCCCAAAGCTGAGTGTCCAGGAGCTAGGGAGACTGAGTCAGAGAGACAAGCTAGTCCTGTATGCTTGCACAACGGCTTCCCAGGAGAAGCTTGGGGCTTCTCCTGAAGCCTGGAACTTTTCCTCGGAGTTTCATACTTAAATTCTTGTTAAAGTGCCTACTATGTGCCTGCACTCTGAGGTCCTGAAAGTAAGAACTCTCTGCCCCTCAATGACTTCCTGCCCTCTGATCCCTCCACCCCCTACCGCCCAGCTGTGACAGGCCTTTCCCCTCTTCCCTCCTTCCTGGAGCTCAGCCAGGTGGTGCATCAGCCTCACTCAGTACAGAGGTGCTGACCTCCCAGTGTGGGTGTGAGCTAAAGCCCCTCAAGGCTGCAGAACTGCAGCCCTCAATGAGGTGACTTCCCACAAGAATGCTAACTTGTACGCTGGAAAGGATATACTAAACAACTTCTCCTCACTGGCTGTGGCTGGACTTGGTGTTCTTTTCAGAGTAAGAGCTATTCCTATTGTAAACTGACCTCCCTCCCTTTTCTCCAGGATCTCCCTGATCAGACTTCCCAAGGGTCAGTCTTCTCCTGGGGACTTAGGAACTCAGTAGCTGGACACACAACCTGTGTGTCCTTGTGGTGTCAGGCCTTGACATCCGGACCCTCATTACGGCCTGGACCCCAGGTATTAGGGCTGGGAACAGGGCAGAGGCAAAGGCTTGACAGAAGAAATGTCCACGGTCCAGTCCCTTCACTCTGAATCCCTCCATGCCTCAGGAGGGGCAAGTTAGCTCATGCTAAGGCAAAGGCCACATTCTGAAGGAGCACGAACCTTACTCATGCTTCCTCCTGTTGGAGAGTGCAGAACACCAGCATGAAAGCTGACAGACTCCTGCTACTCCAGCAAAGGGCCACATGATTCCTGGGAAGACACATGGCAGGCAGAGCAGCCCTGCTGCCTGTCCCCAGTGGCCGAGAGACTGGATGCACCTACCTGCTTGTCCTGCAGGTCTGAGGAGAGCTCATAGCTTTCAGAGAGGGAGCGTGAGCGCTTGATGGCCTCCTCCTCAGCCTGCTTGCGTAGGATGGAAGTCGAGTGCTGTAGCTTGGGCCTCCGTGTGCGCTGCTGCTGCCCCAGCGGCCCAGAGTATAGCCCATAGGTGGCCCCAGACGTATGCTCGTAGTGGTCCGGGCTCAGGCTGGAACCAGGCACTAAGGGACCCTGGCGATAGGCTGAAGGGCTGTCCAATGACGTGCAGGTCTCGCTGCCCGGGGCCTCACCCTCCACGCTGCAGAAGAGAGAAGAGAGAGGCCTCCTATGAATGGAAATTCAGTACCCAGGGCCTTTCAGAAAACCAGGAGGTAGGAGAGGGTGACAGTCAAGAGGTGGCCTACTGAGCGGCAGTAGGGGTCCATAACACCCAGTCTTCCTACTTCCTCGGCACCCTCCACAGCTGATCACCCGCATGCAGCCAGAGGGCCTCTGGCAGGACGCTCTGCTCCACATCTTCCTGAGGCTCCCTTCCCTCAGGTTTCGTTTTCTCTGTAAAACTCACCAGCGTCTAACCTCTGACGCTTTACTAATTGATTTTGCTTATTATCTATCTCCTACACAAACATGTCAACTTGTCAGGACAGAAGTTTAGCCCATTGATCCACTGAGGATCCCAATGCCAAGAGCTGGGCCTGTACACAGTAGGTGCTCAGTAAATATTTACTCAGTGACTGAATGGATCCTTTCTCACAATGACCACCTGCATTAAGTAAACCACTGATTTTTGTACTTAAAAAAAAAACCAGTAATTAACAAAAGTGACTCTTCAGTGCACCTCTACGCAGGGTTCACGCACTGTGCGGGGGGTTGTTATGGGCTGAACTGTGCTCCCTTCAGATCCTTATGTTGAATTCTAACCCCCCAGAGTCCTTCAGAATATGTCTGTGTTTGAAGGTAGGGTCTTTAAGAGATAATTAAGTTAAAATGAGGTCATTAGGCTCCTAATCCAATATGACTAGAATCCTTATAAGATCAGGACACAGACACACACAGAGGGATGACCATGTGAGGACACGACAAGAAAGCAGCCATCTACATGCTAAGGAGAGAGGTCTCAAAGTAATCAACCCTGCCTACACCTGGATCTCAGACTTTCAACCTCAGGAACTCGAAGTGAGGAACAAATGTCTGTTGTTAAAGCCACCTAGCCTGTGGCACTTGTTCCTGTACAGGCACTTGCCTGAGGTTGCATGGATAGAATTAAAGCCCAAGTTGGTGGGACTTCCAAGACCGGGTGCTCCTCTCCACCTCACTGCCCCTCATCCCCAGGATGTGTACACATCTCCCAAAGTCCCAAGCACCAAGCAGGAGTGCTACAGTAGAATAAGCAGCCAGAGGGGAAATAAAGGCAGGGCCCCCACCATCGCAATCTAACAAAAAAGTTAGTATAGGAGGATAAAAGCAAAAGCACCTGTTGACCCAGTAGACCTGAGCCTGGTCCAATAAAGCTACCAGGCATTCCAAATAATAAGATAGTGTGGGAGGGGGGAAGCCCTTGAAAGTCTCTGTGTATCATCTCCACTAGCTAGGGAAAGGAAAACCTTGAGACTGTATTTATCCCAAGGCCTAGAAGGCGGAAGGAGGAAGGGGCCCACAGTGAAGCCCATAAAACAACTTTGGTTAACGGCTTGCCTTCCATCACATATGCAAAATGAACAAATAGAGTCTGGATCAAGATAAGGATTTGGGCTAACAGACCTATGTTTGGGTAGTCACATCTCCCCAGGGGGGAGCTGGAACCACCTTTACCCATCAATCAGTATGTAGCTCCCTCACCCACATCCCTCAGAACAAAGAACTGTCTTGGCTCTTTTTGCCACACGGGCTGGGGGTGAAGGGCAGAGGGGGTGGAGGGGTCTGGCCTCCCTTTTTGACCACCTTTGCTCTAGCCCCCTTTGCTTTTGCTTTCCTATTAGAACTTAGCATTAATAAACATTGCTTATATGCTAGCAGCCTTGCTGATCTCTAATTCTTTACTGTGTCAGCAAGGAGAACCAAGTTTCTGGGAGTTTCTGTGACAGAAGCAGGGCTGACTGACTTACTCATCCCAAACTCATGGATTTAGCTGACATTGGTTCCCACTGCAGATTGCTTTATAGCATAGGACAAGAGAGAAGGGAGAACTTTATACAAGACATTCCTTTCTTTTTCTTTTTTTTT
Source organism: Carollia perspicillata (assembly GCA_004027735.1). Lineage (NCBI taxonomy): Eukaryota > Metazoa > Chordata > Mammalia > Chiroptera > Phyllostomidae > Carollia > Carollia perspicillata. The sequence goes on from PVKM010038174.1 coordinate 4,238, forward strand.
TTTTGCCGGTCACTAACCTGGTGACTGACCGTGCCATAGGGGACAGAGCCAGTGAATAAGGTCAGCAGTTGTTCTTCGAGGACTCTAGCACACTAAGGCAATAGCTGATACCCAAGCATGACTCTCTAGCCTCGATATACCCAAGACATTTCTAACACAAGTTCTGGTGCCCCCTCTAGTCATGCCTTTCCACTTGTATGTCCCTGTAGTGTATCACTCAGCCTCCAAAAGCCCCTGGGGCCAGGGCAGGGTCTCTCTGGAAGTGGCCCAGTATGTCCAGAGAAGGAACACAGGCAGTACCTAGGCTACAGTCCTTCCTCAGTGGCCCCATCTTCAGACCAGTGGGAAAGCCTTACATTCAAGAGCCTCAGGGCCAAATGGTTTACCCCCTAACCACCTCTGCTTCCATTGCCTCCACTTGCCATGGGGACTGGCAGGGCCTCATTGCCAAGTGTACAATGTCAGACAGTTCACTGACTCCTAGTAGGAGTAGACCGCAACATAGACTCAAAGCAGGGGCTTAGGGAAGGAGGCCCTGGGGCGGAGAGGGCCAAGACAAATGGAGCAGACCCACCCAGGGGGAAGGGGAGCAGCCTGCCCTTTGACTGCAATTCTGCCCTAGGACACAGGGATGGGTGCAAATCCAACTTACAGTTTAAGAATAAGATAAGAGTTCAGCTCTACCAACTGGCTCTGACCTCCAGGAACATGCGGTGGCTCTCCCGGGACAAAAGGACATCCCAATCTGCTCCCCAGAGGCTAAAGTGTGACAGAGGTCATCCTTCCCTTGGGGTAGAAATTAAGAGACTAGGCGCTTTGCCTTGATCTGACTGTGAATCGGGGTAGGCCAGCTCTCATTTCAAAGCTTGCTTCCCTATCTGTAATACAAGTGGGCTGGCCTAGATGCCTTCAAGGTGTTAGAGGAATACCACCCTACAGGAGTCTTCAGACATCAGTCACCCAACGGCGGCTTCCTTAGGGCCTGATGTGTTTGTGTTAGGTTCGGGAAGGGATGGAGACGGGCAGAACTTAAAATTCTGGTACTGCCTTGTGGATAAAAAAGGGACTCTAATAAATTTAAACAAAAGCAAGCTCACAGGGTGATCCGATCATAAATTCCTAACCGGTTGGTCATGGTGAGCACTCACAGACCAGTTAGGGCTTTACCTTTGCCTTGGGCAAGCCCTGCCCATTGTTTCTGTGCATCCAGGTTAACACACCTTCGAAACGCCTTTTTTTCCAGAGCCCTCAGAAGTAATCATCCTCAAGGGAGCATAACTGAACTATCCTGTTCCTCGTTTTCTCTCACCTTCATGTAACCTTCCTTATGTTCCCCCCCTTAATTCCAAATGTATAAAAGAAACTGCAAAACAGTTACGCTCCAGAGCATCTGAAATCTTGCTTCCCGGCATGCCATTAGTTTGGCTCAAATAAACATTTACAAAAAAATCTCTACAGATTGGGACATTTCTTACATTACCATTTACTTGGAATACTCTGCAACGTTCTGCAGAAGCCCCCACTCGCCCCCCATCACCCTGCAGACCCGTACCCCAATGCTGGATGCCAGCAGAGGCCCATTGTGCCCCACTGGCTCCCCGCTTCACATTGGGTAAACTTGAATAAGTTGTCTCTTAAAATCCCAGAGTTCCCTGCTTTAGGTAGCAGGTGCTGACTTCAGCTGTTCTTCGAAAATTCTTGGAAGGGGAAAAGGGTTGGGCTAACCCAGGGAAAGGAAGGGAAAATGGTTTGCTGCTTTTACCTTTTTTTCAATTGGATTGCTTACTGAGAGTCTGAACATAATCTTTGCTGATTAAATGAGAGACAGAACTCTCCTTAGCTCCAAAGAGAAAGAATTCTTGCTTCCCCAACCTAAATCTGAGGTATTCTTAGGTGACTAAGAATCTTTGTGAATTGCCCGAGGAAACATTTCCTCTAGGGTATGATGTAGTTCATCTGGAGATGTGCACTTAGAGGCTGGTTTTCTCTAGAAGTTTATTCAGACTTGACAATCTCAAAGGACAACTAAAATTAACATGGAAAATTCTGTCTCTGAGGCCAACAAGCCTCACAACCATCAGCCTCCCATGAATACGCCTGCAGGATTCTTTATTACTTCTAATCATTTCCACACACAATTAGAAAAAACTGGTTATAAAATTAGGCAGAATAAGTACAAAACATTTAATTGGTTTTTCAAAGCTTCAAAAAGAAGATTTAGTAAATGAACCAACCTATGATGTAGTTTAGGTGGTGACCCAATTCTTTTGAGGTATTAAAAATAGATGTCCATATTTTTAAAAATAATTTTATTTCCATGAAACATGATGAGGATTTAATAAAAGAGGAAAGCTTTGACTTCTCCAGAACACTTAACATGAATCAATGTAGTGACATCAATTGTACCAGTAGCCATTGTATTCTTCTTCACCACACACTACTTGGCTGCGTTCCATCTTAAAAATTTCAAAAAAAAATTAGCCTCTTTGGCATCCAATAAACATTTTTCCCTACATTATTGAGGTGCTTAAAAATGAGTTGTGTGCAGTGCAAAAGATTTCAGGCTAGGACATCTGAGACAGCTAAGAGGCCACCCCAAGCAGGTGAAGGGGCTCAAGATGGGGACCTTGTGACCCAAGGGAGGGGCACCAAGGAAGGAGGAGTCCACAAGGGTGTGGTAGGCTGGCTTCAACCACCAAGGGCTGAGTCACATCCCCCAGCAGCATTAACTGCGCCCACAGACCTCCCTCTTCTAGCTGGAATGCACCAGACAAATTCAGACCCTGAAGGCTCTTCCCGCGGCAATCCTAAGCCCCAACCTCACGCTAGATGTCGTTATTTTAAAAGGAAAACTTGACTTGTCAAGGACAGATACGAATTTTAAGTTCTTCTTACCCCAAATGCCAAAACCAGATTTGGAATTATAAACTACTGAGTGTTGTTGTTGTTTTTTTAGAAACTTGAGTCCATAATTTTAATCAAAGAGTTTAACACACCTAGTTAAATTTACATGTAACGTGGACCCAGTTAAGGGTATGGAGTATTTTTTTTATTGTTGTCTAAGTACAGTTGTCTCCATTTTCTCCCCTCCACTCCCCCACACCCCAGCCACCCCCACCTCCCCCCCTTGATCCTACCCCCTTTCTTGTGTCCATGTGTCCTTTACACAGGCACCTCAACAACTCTTCCCCCCTTTCCCCCCGTTATCCACTCCTGCCTCCCCTCTGGTTCCTGTCAGTTTGTTTTTAATTTCAATGTCTCTGGTTATATTTTGCTTGCTTGTTTTAAACTACTGAGTTCTTTTTTTTCTCATGGCTAAAGGTCTCTTTGGCCATCTATGTTTTTCTATATATGTATGTTATAAATGTGAAATAACTTTCTACCTCCAGATGATATTAGAATTAATAAATTAAAATTAATGGATTTTGAAGGCTCTTGTAATGATTTAGTATTCCAAAATTCTCAGAAATATAAAAACGACCCCAAATGCTTTTCAAGTTCACATGATCTAAAATTAATCTTTAGTAAATAAAGTTAAAGTTTGTTGGCTTATAGAACGGAAATGTCTTTCAAGCAATTGGTATTAAATATAATATTTATATTTACCCGGTTTTAGAAAAATAATCCATGGTAATAACTGACTTTGATTTAACATCTATGAAATGTTTCTAGAGATTATAAAATGTCTTCATAAATTTGACTTCTTAATTTTCATTAGAAATTGAGGTTTTAAGGGTTAAAAACCTCATATGTGTAGGAATAACTTTGTGGTACTTGAGAAAGACCCTTGGAATATCTAAAAAGACTTGGTTCTTAGTTTTCTGGGTTTTTTAAATGCTAAATTGCATGGAAGGCATTGTAAAATCAGTGATTAAGAAAAGGACTCAGGGACATAGACTATAGTGCTGTGATTACAGGGGGAAGGAGGTGGGTGGATGTGGAAGAGGGTATAAGGGGGATAAATGGTAAGGGAAAAATACAGTAACAATGTAAATAAATAAGTAAATAAATAGAGAGAAGGATTTTCCAGAAAAAATAAAAACAACAAATAGTTGGGGTGATGGGAAGCCCAAGGTGGCCACTTGATTCTTCCCTGCTCCCTGGCTCTCTGTTTTTGGGGTTTTGCATTCTTTCATGCATTACAGTGCATTTAAGCTAGACTTAAATTAGATGAAGGAACTTATGAGCTGACATTATTGAAAGGAGACATCTTATGCCATTGCCAAGGTTCAATAAAATCACTTCACGAAAATGCCACGTAGGTAACCACTTCCTTTCACAGAGAGCTCCCAGAATACAAAGACTTCAAGATCATTGACCACCAACCTGGAGATTTTGTTTATTGGAAAGGAAATCAGGCCTTTCGGGTAGTGGGTAGTGTGTGGTGCCTTTGCATCGGTGCCTTGCGTCGACGAATTCCATGGGGAGGAGTATAGAGAGAGCATCAAGCTGGGACAGGTGAGTGACCGTGTGGTGGACTTGGCTGGGTCTGAGTCTGAAGTTCTCCCAAACTTGTGGCTTGCAGAAGGACCCCCTTCTGAGGTACATTTCTCCTTATTTTATTATTTTTATTTTTAAAAATATTTTATTTATTTATCTTTAGAGGGGAAGGGAAGGACAGAGGGAGAGAAATATCAATGTATGGTTGCCTCTCATGTGTCCCCTGCTGGGACCTGTCCCACAACCCAGGCATGTGCCCTGACTGGGAATCGAACTGCGATTGCTTGATTCGCAGGCCTGCACTCAATCCACTGAGCTACACCAGCCAGGGCCATTTCTCCTTATTTTAGTAAAGAATATTACTTTGGAGGCCAAGCCCTGTACAAGACACACTGAGGAACACCTGAGCCCTTGCCATAAACATCCTCAGGAGAAAAGAGGAGGCAAGAATCAACAGACAGCTCCAGTGACGAGGACGTGCCCACTTGTGTGTCAAGAGGAGGAAATTGACAGCATCTGCTTCCTCGGGGAGGCAAGATGGCAGAGGATTGAATGGAAGCCACACTAGCTTCCTCCCAGGACCAATTTGGAATTACAACTAAATTGTGGAGAAATGGTCGACAACAAACAACTAAATAATAGTAAGAAAGAAGCCTTACAACCTTAGGCAGAAAGAAAAATCAGCTTCAGCACTAACTGCCTGCACCTGCACAAGAGCATACCAGACACTGTGTGTGGAGTGACCCTCGGTCAACCAGCTGGAGGGAAGGACCCACCAAAGAACGACCCAACAGCAATCAACACCCCATTACGTCAAGAGAGCCAACATACATGGCACCCCAAGAGCATCAAGTTTAGGAGGTCAAGGAGCTGCACCATTGAATCTCACAGGTCTTCTACCATAGAAGTTCACATCACAAACTCAGGGGGTCAGAACAGATGAATTTAAGAAGCAGAGGCGAACAAGAAGAGTCTCTCAAACAGTGGGGAGACAAAGAAACAGTCACAAAATGAAAGGAAAGGAGGATTCCTCAGAAAGAATGCTAAATGAAACAGATGCAAGTCAACCATCAGATATTGAATTCAAAGCAATGGCTATAAGGAAGTTCAATGAACTCAGTGAGAACTACCAAGAACTACAGGGAAACTATGAGGAACTTATTGCAAACTATATCAACATGGAAAAGGAAATAGAAACTATCAACAAGAGTCAAGAAGAAATGAGGAATACAATTTCTGAATTGAAGAACACAATAGAAGGAATCAAAAGCGGGCTACATGAAGCAGAGGATCGAATCAGTGAGCCAGATGACAAAGTGGAAAAAAAATTCCTACAATGAGCAAGAAAAAGAAAAAAGACTCCAAAAAAATGAAGAGGGGTTAAGGGAACTGCAGGACGACATGAAATGTAATAATATCCACATAATAGGGATACCAGAAGGAGAAGAAGAGCAAGGAATAGAAAACTTATTTTAAAAAGTAATGATGGAAAACTTCCCTAATTTGATGAGAGAAAAAGTCACACAAATCCAGGAAACACAGAGTCCCAATCAAGAGGAACCCAGAGAGGCCCACTTCAAGACACATCATAATTAAAATGGCAAAATTCCAAGGCAAAGAGAGAATGTTAAGGCAGCAAGGGAGAAACAGGAAATAACAGAGAAGGGAGCCCAGATAAGGCTAGCAGCTGACTTCTCAATGGAAAAACCATAAGCCAGAAGGGAATGGCAAGGAATATTCCAAGTAATGAAAAGCTGAGGCTGGAAACCAAGAGACTACTGTACCCAGCAAGGCTCTCAATTAAAATGTAAGGTGAAATAACGAGTTTCCCAGACAAAAGGCGGCTAAAAGAACACAATGCCACCAAACCAGCATTGCAAGCTACGCTAAAGGGACAGCTTTAAGAAGAGGAAGAAAAAGACAGTAACAGTATGAAGGGAGTAAAATGGCAAAGGATAAGTACCTGTCAATAATACCCTTAAATGTAAATGGATTAAATGCTTCAATCAAAAGACATAGGGTAGCTGAATGGATAAAAAACTAGATCCACAGATATGCTGCCTACAAGAGACCCACCTCAGAACAAAAAACCAACACAGACTGAAACTGAAGGGTTGGAAAAAAATATTCTGAGCAAATGGGCAGGGAAAAAAAGCTGGGGTAGCAACACTCATATCAAACAAAACAGACTTGAAAACAAAGGCCATAAAAGAGACCCAAAAGGACACTGTGTGATACTCACGGGAAGAATGCATCAAGAAGACATAACATTAAAAACATATACTCACCTAACACTGGAGCACCCAATCACATAAGGAAAATCTTGGAGGACTTCAAGAAAGATATAGACAGCAACACAATTATAATAGGGGATTTTAACACCTCACTGTCAAAAATGGATAGATCTTCCTAACAAAATATCAACAAAGATATTGCGACATTGAACAATGTCCAAGATCAAATGGACTTCACTGACATACATAGAACCTTTTGTCCCAAAGATGCAAAATACACGTTCTTTTCAAATGCACGTAAAACATTTTCAAAGATAGACCCCATGATATGACACAAAACACGTCTCAACAAATTCAAGAAATTTGAAATCGTATCAACCATTTTCAGACTTCAAGGGCCTGAAATTAGAAACCAACCTCAAGGAAAAAAACTAAAAAAAACCCTCAAATTCACGGAGACTGAAGAGCATCCTAGTAAACAATGAGTAGGTTAAGAATGAGATCAAGGAAGAAATAAAAAGGTTTCTGAAAACCAATGAAAATGAACTCACAACAGTCCACAACTTATAGGACACAGCAAAGGCAGTCATGAGAGGGACGTTCATAGCAATACAGGCCTATCCAAAAAAGACAGAAACATTTCAAATAATCAGCCTAACCCTACATCTACAAAAACTGGAAGAACAACAACAAAGACTAGAGTAAGTACTAGGAAGGAAATAACCAAGAGCAGAGCAGAATTAAACAACATAGAGACTAAAAGAGCAATTCAAAGGATCAATAAATCCGGGAGATGGTCTTTTGAAAAGATACAAAAAAATCAACAAGCCTTTCAGCACACTCATTGAGAAAAAAAAGAGGACTCAAACACAATCAGAAATGAAAGCGGAGAGATTACAACTGATACTATAGAAATGCAAAGGAGTGTAAGAAATTTATACAAAAACTATGTGCCAAGAAATTTGAAATCCTGGGTGAAATAGACAAATTTCTAGAAAAATATAAAGTCCCAAAACTGAGTGAAGAAGCAGAAAGCCTGAACAGACCAATAACAGCAGATGAAATTGAAGCAGTGATCAAAAACTCTCAGCACACAAAAACCCTGGACCAGATGGTTTCACAGGAGAATTTTACAAAACATGAAAGGATGAGCTAACCCCTATCCTTCACAGACTATTCCAAAAAATCCAGAAAGAGGCTTCCAAACTCTTTTTATGAAGCCAGTATCATTCTAATCCCAAAACCAGACAAAGGTACAGCAAAGAAAGAAAATTACAGGTCACTATCATTGATGAGTACAGATGCTAAAATCCTCAACAAAATATTGGCAAACTGCATCCAGCAATACATTAAAAAGATCACATACCATGATCAAGTGAAATTCATCCCGAGGATGCAAGAATGGTACAATATTTGCAAATCAATATATATAACACATCACATAAACAAAAGGAAAGATGAACACTACATGATTATATCAACAGATGCAGAAAAAGGACTCCCGGCCAAGATGGAGGCATAGGTGGAAACAATGTGCCTCCTTGCACAGCCAAAATTAAGGACAACAAAGGTTTAGAAACAATAACACAACCAGAACAGACAGAAAATTGAACTATGGAAGTCCCACAACCATTCAACCAGACCGGTAAGAGGGGCAGAGTCGGCTGTCGGCAGAGAGGGGTCACAGCAGGAAAACGCAGCTGCCAGACTCGGGAGCACAGGTGGCATGGGGCTAGCAGACCCCAGACGCAGAGAGGAAACAAGCACAGCACGCAGAGTGGTTGGCTGACCATGAACACACATTTGCATGCAGATAAACTAGGCAAGAATGGGCAGTGAGATGGACCGCACAGCCCAGGGCCCCAGCAATGGGAAATAAAGCCTAAAAACATGGACTGAAAAGGTGCCAGGAGAGACTCCCAGCCTCACAGGAGAGGTCACTGGGGAGACCTGCAGGGTCCTGGAGCATGCATAGGCCTGCCCACCTGGGAACCAGTGCCAGGGGGGCCCAGTTTGCGTGTGGGAGGCAGCAGAGGGGATGCAATTCCAAGAGAGAGCAGAACAGGCGCCATTGGTCCCTCTCTGACCCCTCCCCCACAGATAGCGTCACAACCATGGGACTGGGTTGACCCGCCCTGGTAAACACCTAAGGCTCCACCACCCAAACGTAACAGGCGCCACCTGACCAAAAATGACTCAAAACAGAAGGATAATTCAAAGCCCCAGAGCCAACACTTTTAAGCAAGCAAGATATAGCCAAACTATCAGATGCACAGTTCAAAACACTGGTGATCAAGACGCTCACAGAACTGGTTGATTTTGGTCGCAAATTAGATGAACAAATGAAGGCTAAGTGAAATGAAGGAAAATGCACAGGGAGTCAATAGTGATGGAAAGAAAACTGGGACTCAAATCAATGGAGTGGACCAGAAGGAAGAAAGAAACAACAAACAGAAAAGAATGAAGAATCAAGAATTCAAAAAAGTGAGGAGAGGCTTAGGAATCTCTAGCACATCTTTAAACATTCCAACATCCGAATTATAGGAGTACCAGAAGGGGAAGAGGAAGAGCAATGAGTGGAAAACTTATTTGAATCAATAATAAAGGAGAACGTCCCCAATCTGGCAAAAGAAATAGACTTCCAGGAGGTCCAGGAAGCTCAGAGAGTCCCAAAGAAGTTGGACCCAAGTAAGAACACACCAAGGCCCATCATAAGGGCATTACCCAAGATTAAAATGAAGGAGAGAATTCTAGAAGCAGCAAGAGATAAGGGGACCGTCACGTAACAAAGGAGTACCCATCAGACTGTCAGCTGATTTCTCAAAAGAAACCATACAGGCAAGAAGGGGATGGAAAGAAGTATTCTAAGTCATGAAATGCAAGGACCTACATCTAAGATTGCTCTATCCAGCAAAGCTTTCAGTTAGAATGGAAGGGCAGATAAAGCACTTTTCAGATAAGGTCAAGTTCAAGGAGTTCATCATCACCAAGCCCTTATATGAAATGTTAAAGGGACTTATCTAAGAAAAAGAAGATAAAAAATATGAACAGTGAAAGGACAGCAAACTCAGAGTTATTAACAACCACACCTAAAACAAAAGCAGACTACACAGACACCTAAAACAGGAGTGAAGCCACAGAAATGGAGATCACATGGAAGGTTAGCAACAGGGGAGTGGGAAGAGGAGGTACAGAGAATAAGTAGCATAGACAGTGGGGAGAAAATAGACAGGGAGAGGGCAAGAGTAGTGTGGGAAATGTAGAAGCTAAAGAACTTATGA
>PVKM010038175.1:0-14126 GCA_004027735.1 Carollia perspicillata
AGCTCAGAGCCAGCACTCAACCCCCAATCAATTTTCTGACTTCTGGATTAGTGCTCTGCTCACCATACCAAATTATAGCAATATTTTCACCCAGCTAAATGCAGTAAAAAATAAAGAACTAATTTAAATATTTCCTTTCTCCTAGATTTGATCTGATTTTTCTTTTTTTTATCGCCTTTTGTGTAGTTTTTACCAGTTTCCATCAATTTTGTGGCTTATTACAGATTACAGTATGTGTGTACGTTTATCCCTACCTATGTTTTCCCAGGTTTAGCAAAGCAGTTAATTTATTTATCTTACAGTTGGATGGGGTAGAGGAAGAACAGTTGGGGAGGGGACTGTTGCCCAGTTTTTCATGTTATAAATTATCAGAGACTGCTATTGTTTTAATTTCTATTCAAATTGGAGTTCCTTGCTGTGGCTTGGCAAAATAAATTTTTTGGTTTTGTTTGTTCTTGCTAACACTGTCTGCCGTTACTGTCCCCAAACACAGTCTGTTGTGCCTCAGCTGTTTTGATGCACTGTTGTGGTACATTCTTGGTTTGATTTTAAGATTTTCACCATGCAAATAAATCTGTAACAATTTTAAGAGGATTTTTTTGTAAGTTTCTTTTTAAATTCAACTATCTTAAAATTTTTTTTATGTTTTCAGTAACAAATTTGTCTTAGGATCTTTGCTTCTGTTGTATTTTCCAGATTTGCATATTTTTAATTACATGAGTACATATGGTAATAAGATTGAAACATTCCAGAAATATTAAAAGTGAAAACCCACATACCTACTTGTCAAAGTAGGATAATAATTCCCTAATTCTAAATTTTCTTTGCATGTATAACTTTTTTTTAAAAAGAACTAGGATCACATCATACATATTAGGGTCAGCTTTTTTCACATATAATAGACATTTGATACTGATTTTTATGACTGTGCTCTTATTATGAAGTGACACAGCTATTTGTAAATGACTGGTAAATATATATATACTTAAAAATAATCCCTACATCCTTCAGTCTTTTTCTCTATAAATATTTATCAGTGAGTCATAGTCTATTTATTGTTTCGTGACTTGTTTTGAATATAACATCATTCTGTGAACATTTTTTCAGTGTCAGATATTTTCTACATCTTTGCTTTTTGTAACAACTTTCTGATTATTAAGTATGTTGTATAAAATGTTGAAAACACAGATAAACAAAAAGGAAAAACTGTAACACTGGTTCATTTACCAATTTTTATGTTTTATATAGTTTTTATTTTTCTTATAGATTGACATTTTTAAGGAGCTCCCTTTCGTCATATGCTGCCAATATTTTTTCCATAGCGTTTATTGTGTTTTGTTTTACTTTTTGAATAAAGAAGTTCACATTTTTTTCTTTATATCAGTATCTTAGAGTTTTTTTTGGAGTAGTCCCTAAAATTATCTTTCTGAACCCTTACATTTACATAGTAAATATTCAGTAGTACTTTCTTTTCATATTTTTATGACTTTATTCTTTTTAAAGTATATTTTATCAATTATGCTATTATAGTTGTCCCATTTTTTTTCTTCTCTTTATCCCCCTCCATCCTGCACCATTCTCCTTTAGTTACTCCCACCCCGTAGTTCATGTCCATGCATCATACGTATAAGTTCTTTGGCTTCTTCATTTCCCATAGTATTCTTAACCTCCCCTGTCTATTTTGTGCCTACCAACTATGCTTCTTATTCCCTGTACCTTTTTCCACTATTCTCCCCCATCCCCTCCCCGCTGATAACCCTCCATGTGATCTCCATTTCTGTGATTCTGTTCCTGTTCTAGTTGTTTGCTTAGTTCGTTTTCATTTTTGTTTTTTTAGGTTCAGTTGTTGATGGTTGTGAGTTTGTTATCATTTTACTGTTCATAGTTTTGATGTTCTTCTTTGCCTTAAATAAGTCCCTTTAACATTTCATGTAATAATGTCTTGGTGATGATAAATCCCTTTAACTTGACCTTATCTGGGAAGCACTTTATCTGCCCTTCCATTCTAAATGAAAGCTTTGCTGGATAGAGTAACCTACATTGTAGGTCTTTGCTTTTCATGACTTGGAATACTTCTTTCCAGCCCCTTCTTGTCTGTAAGGTGTCTTTTGAGAAATCAGCTGGTAGTCTTATGGGAACTCCTTTGTAGGTAACTGTCTCCTTTTCTCTTGCTGCTTTGAAGATTCTCTTCTTTTCTTTAATCTTGGGTACTATAATTATGATGTACCTTGGTGTGTGCTTCCTTGGGTCCAACTTCTTTGACACTCTCCGAGCTTCCTGGACTCACATGTCTATTTCGTTCACCAGATTAGGGAAGTTCTTTATTATTTGTTCAAATAAATTTTCAATTTCTTGCTCTTTCTCTTCTCCTTCTGGCACCACTATGATTTGGATATTGGGGCATTTAAAGTTGTCCCAGAGATTCCTAGCCCTTTCCTCATTTGTTTTGAATTCTTGTTTCTTCATTCTGTTCCAGTTGAATGTATATTTCTTCCTTCTGTTCCAAATGTTTGATTTGAATCCTGGTTTCCTTTCCTTCACTCTTGTTTCTCTGTATGTTTTTCTTTATTTTACTTTGTGTAGCCTTCACTTTGTCTTCTTTTGTGACTATACTCAATCATCCTGTGAGCATCCTGATTACCAGTGATTTGAACTCTATATCTGGTAAGTTGGCTGTCTCCTCATCTCTTAGCTCTTTTTCTGGAAATATATATATATTTTCATTTGGGCCATATTTCTTTGTCTTGACGCACCCATTACATTGTAAGGGGAGGAGCCTTAGGTATTCGCCAAGGCAGGTCAACCCATGTTGCTGTGCTGTATGGGAAGGGTCCAAGAGGGAACAATGCTGCTTACTTGGCTCTTCCCTCACTCTCAGTCGCTTCCTCCACTTCCCACAAGCAAATTGGGCCCTTCTGGTGCTGATTCTTGGGTGGGTGGGCTTGTGTGTGTTCTAGGACCCTGTGGGTCTCTCCAGTGAGCTCTCCTGTGAGGCTGGGAGTTTCCCCCACTTAAATGTGGGACCGCCCAGTGCACCACCTGGTCTGCCTGCTTCGCCCTCCACCACCAGGTCTCACGTCCTTGCAGCTCCGCCTTCCTGTCTCCGCCCCTCCTGCTGGAGTGGACGGATGTTTCTTTGACTCCTTGGTTGTTGGACTTCCATACTGTTCTGTTTTCTGGCAGTTCTGGTTGTTTTTTTTTGTTTTGTTTTTGAATTGGTTGTTATCCTTTTGGTTGTGTGAGGAAGCAAAGCATATCTACCTGTACCTCCATCTTGGCTGGAAGCTATGACTTTATTCTTTTACTGTTAAGTCTTTAATCTATTACAGTGTTTTACCTATCATATAATGTAAGAATTTAACTTTCTGTTTTTCAGGTAGTTAGCTTTTTTTCCTGGTGATTTTAATGTTAGTATTTACTAACATTTTATTGTTATAAACTGTACAGTTTTCAATAGTATTTTAAATGGTATTAGGTTTTTATTTACTTGGAAGCTAAATTTACGGATATCTTTTTAGTTATATCTTACTGATTGTGATTTAAAAATCCTAACAGTAATAAGTTTTTACAAAAATCCAAAAGTTCGTCTGACTTTGGTGTTGGAATTTCCTCATAGATACACATATTCTGTAAAATCCATTAAATTGGATTGTACAGAAAAGTTGGGTCAACAGTAGCCAAATAGTAAATTATGCAAAGTGAATAATCGTGAGTGGGTATTTAAATTCTAAAGTTGGCCCGAGACTTAGGTAGAAAAATGTGTTTTTATCCCTCTTGGTGGAGTACGTTTATCAGCAGGAGGAGTGAAAAAAGTGCTTGGCCTTCGTCGCTTTACCTTGTGCTCTCCAACTGGGTTAAAGGGTGTGTGTGCTCTCTGCTAGGAAGTGGTTCCTAGGGAACAGTTTTAAAGCTAAGCGTTAGCTTAAACTCCAGTTTTGACTGATGTTTGGATTTGATAGTATAGGTATTTTGATGAGGGGGAAAGAATCTTAACACGTTTACTTGAATTCTGATTCCTGGGGCACCTAATTTGTTTTCACGAGTCCAGTATTGCGATTAGGCGGTATTTTCCCACCAAGCTGACTTCCTTTCGCTCTTGGCTTTCTCCCATATTTTCAGTAGATGTCTGTGGGAGGCAGACATGAATGAATGTAGCTTCCTATGGTACTGAGCAATTCTAACATCATTTGTAAAGGTTGGGTCATCTGACTCCCTCTTTGCCTCCCTTATCGAGTCATTCTTTCAGGGCCTTTGGATTCCATCTCCACGGTGTCTTCATACCCTTCCTCTCCTTTCCCTTCCCGCTACTGGTTCAGACCTTTGTCACTAGTTCCCTGAACATTTCCAGTGACTCCCTAATGGAGCTCCTCTTTACTGGTCTTTCTTTCCAATCTATTCCCACACAAAGCAAATACAGTTTTTTTTTAAATGTTTTTGAAAAACACCTCTGATCATAGAACTTTGCCGCTCAAAAATCTTCCCAACTCCTGGAAATTGTCTCTCGCTTTATCTTCCTTATGTACTTACCACTTTCTACCTTTTAATAGTATTTATGGACTTTTCTCCTCTCTCCCAGGAGTCTGGTAGCTCCTTAAGGGGAGGCCACAAAAATGTGAGCATTTTCAACAGTGCCTGCCTGTGCTTGCACGTACTACTCGTGAGGTAGATGCTTTGAATAAACTAAGAAATATCAAGTAAGAGAAAATGTAGCATTGCATGAAACATTCATTTATATTACTCCACTGCAAAATAAAACGTAAAAGTGCAGTGAACACAAATGATTTTATGTGAGAAAGACTGAGCAATTTTGCACCTCAGAGGAGTTATCTGAGAGCAAGGGTTAAAGAATACCCAAGGCATCGTGTTGAATGACTTAATGTTTAATTCACATTAAATAAAACAGCATTTGTAAAATTCTAGAGTTTAGAAACAAATGAAGAGTCTTGTGGTAGCTAGTTTATTCTTTAAGCTGCATAACCAAAGAAAAAGGAAAATTTAAAATATTAGGAATAAAAGTTTGAAAAATAAAGGAACTTATTGGCTTGATGTACCCTACAAGATTAGGGCAGCCAGTATTATTGAAGTAATGGGGAATGGGATCAGGAGGCTGGTTGTGGGTCTTCTGTGTTCAGCGCTTACACCACAGAGTAGGAGTGTTGTACATATTTACTTGAAAGAATATGGTTTGAATAAGTGTGCTCTCCTAAATGTCCAAACGACCTAGCTACTTGGATTCTTTTTTACAACATGTTAGGTTGCGGACTATGTGAAACTGCTTCTCATTATTCCTGTCAATATAGGAGATTGAGAATTAAGTCAAGTAAGAAATTGAAGTTTTAAAAACTTCATCTTTTAAAAGAATGCAAGTTTTTTCCTCTATATTTATACCGCCTAGCTTGCCTTTTCTTGAGTATAATTCATGAGTCTGTGAGGTTAAGTATTTCCTCAAAGGCTATCTTACAGTTTCCTCATTTTTTAGCTGAATGTATGGAGCTGACAGTAGTTAATAAACGACAGGTTTCGGGTGTGCAGTTCCGTAGACAGCACCTGTAGGCAGTGTGCTGCGCTCACCACCCCCGGCCGTCTCCTTCTGTCACCATGTATCCTCCTTGGCCTTCTTCACCTCCTTCACCCTGCTTCTCCCCAAGTAGTCACCATGTTCTTCCCTGTGTCTGTGAGGCTGTTTCTCTTTCGTTTGTTAGTTTTTGTTTGTTAGATTCCACCTATGAGTGAAATCATATGGTACTTGCCTTTCTCTGACTGGCTTACTTCACTTAGCCTAATACTCTCCGGGTGCATCCATGATGTTATAGAGGGTAAGATTTCCTTGGTTTTCACGGCCAAGTAGTATTCCATTGTGTAAATGTAATTTCACTTTACATTTCCACAGCTTTTGTATTGGCTCATCTACTGACGAGCTGCTTGGGCTGCTTCCAAGTCTTGGTGATCGTAACTGACACTGCAGTGCACATAAGGGTGCATATATTCTTTCAAACTAGTGTTTGGGGTTTTTTTAAATATATTCCTAGAAGTGGAATCTCTGGGTCATAAGGGAGTTCCATTTTTAATTTTTTAAGGTAACTCTATACTGCTTTCCACAGTGGCTGCACCAGTCTGCTTTCCCACCGACAGTGCACAAGGTTCCCTTTTCTCCACATCCTCGCCAGCACTTGTTTCTTGATTTATTGATGAGAGCCATTCTGACAGGTGTGAGGTGATAGCTCACTGTGTTTTTAATTTGCATTTCTGTGATGATTGGTGACATTGAACATCTTTTCATAAGTCTGTTGGTTATCTGTATATCCTCTTTGGTTTTTGTTGTTGTTTCAATCATCCATTTAAAAAAACATTGAGCACCATACACACACACACACACACACACACACACTCTCTCTCTCTCTCTTTATTGTTGTTCAAGTACAGTTGTCTCCATTTCTCCTCCACCATTGTATGTCCTATTTGGAAAAGTGTATATTTAGATCTTTTGCCAGTTTTTAATTGGATTATTTGGGGTGGGTGGTATTGAGTTTTTATAAGTCCTTTATAAATTTTAGATATTTAGTCCCTCATCAGGTGTGTCACTGACAGATATGTTCTCCCATTCGGCAGGTTGTCTTTTCATTTTTTTTATTTCATTTTGCTGTACAGAAATGTCTTAGTTTGCTTTAGTCCCATTTGTCTATTTTTTTTTTATTTTGTTTTCCTTGCCCCCGGAGATGCTGTATATCAGAAAAAAATGTTGCTGTGAGATGTCTGATATTTTACTGCCTACATTTTCTTCTAGGATTTCTATGGTTTTGAGTCTAACATTTAAGTCTTTAATCTATTTTGAGTCTGTTTTTGTATGTGGTTCAAAGAAGGTGAACATTCATTTTTTTTTGCATGAATCTGTCCAATTTTCCCATCACCATTTATTGAATTACTATCTTTACCCCATTATATGGTCTTGCCTCCTTTATCAAATATTAATTGATCGTAAAGGTGTGGATTTATTTCTGGGCTCTGAATTCTCTTCCACTTCTCTATATGTCTATTTTTATGCCAGTACCAAGCAGTTTTGATTAATATTATTCCTGTCAATATAGGAAATTGAGAATTAAGTCAGAAATAAGAAACTGAAATTCCTTAAAACTTCATCTTGTGAAAGAAGGCAATTTTTTCCCCTCCATATTTATATTGACCAACTTGTTTTTCTCTTGACTATAATTCATGAGTCTGTTAGGTTAAATATTGCCTCAAAGGCTATTTTATAGTTCCTGGATTTAATATATATTAAGGGAGCATTTTTTTAGCTTCTTTTTAGGGCTATGGTATTTAAATTAATTAAAACTTGCCACTTACATGATTTATTAAAGTTAAATCCCCAAATTGAGTTTAAATACTAATACCTTTTAGCTTACTAGTTTGTATTAAATATAGTTAAGGCTGCACAATTTTTTTTAGCTTAATAGAATTTTTATCCTGTTTAGAAATTTCAAGTTATGTACATTATTTTATTAGTGAAAACACATAACACCAAAAGAAGCTTGTCCATTGTCATTAATGGTAGTTCTCATTCTTATGGCTCGTGCGTTTCTTTTCATGCATTACCCAGTGAACATCCTCCTAGTACAAGGGGGTAATTAAAGGTTCTTTAGACGTTCTTTTGATGGTAGAATATGTGTTTGATCATTTGAGCTTAGAGACTATGGGAAAGCATTTAATAATGATTATTTATACACTCAAGTGCTTTAAGGTTTCTTTGATGCTGTTCTCTGTTAAGCACATTTTCCTATGAAGTGTTTTTAGCTGCCCACACCATGTCAGTGCCTGCTGGTTTTTCCCCCTGTGAAGTATCTGTTCCTTTACATACCGAGATTTATGAAAGAGTTCATGGTGTGGATGATCTGAAACCCAACAGGACTCATTTACATGTAATTTAGTGCCATTTGAACACTCTGGGTGTCCGTTGTTTCTGGGACCTGTTTTTGACTCTGTTGAACCTTTGCTGGCTGTGGTTTGTCTGGCCATCACATGACTTCTCTGAAAATTCCCCCTCCCCTTCATTTCCAGTAAACTATTTGAGTAGGAGTGAGTCAGAGTGAAACCAGCTTCCCTGTAACCACAGGGCTTGTTAAAGAATTTGTCAACGTGGACTCTAGAGGGTTTGCATTAAGCTTGGCCTTAACTGCTATGGTTTGTGTTGCGTCAGGAGTTCCACAGAAAAGCTTTCTGCTCTCATGATCTTTTGCTTGTTTGCAAAGGGTTAAACTGATAACCTTTGCCATAATGAACATCAGAGACACATGTTAAACACATTTCTTTATCATTTAAAGGCCATGTAAGAGCTACCAAGGCTTGTTGTAGTTTCTCTTTTCAGAGTCAACCAACCACACCCAACAACATTTAGTTTTTGAAAAGGCAGGCTTTTTCTTCTTTCAGAGCTGGCTCACAATTTTACCACAAAGTACCATCAAGATTAAGCAATTTTAATTGGTCTCTTTTCAAGGATTTTGTTGCAGGACATTGAATAACTAGCAGAGTGAGCTTTGGTACAGAAAGGTCACCTTGTTGCATTTGGTTCCACAAGAAAAGGTAGCACTTGAAGCAGTTCTGTAGCTGTAGCCCGTAAAAGAAGCCCGGGCTGTTGAGTTCAGGACATCGTGGACATCCCTTACTCATGGGGTCACCAGGAGTCAGAGCCAGCTCAGTTGCACATAACACACAGTTGTTATCTCTAAACATGCTTAGCGTGATTTATGGTGGAATTCTTAATGCCTCATTTTCTTTGCTTCTCAGGCAACTTGACTTTAAACCCTTCTCACCACCCTACGTCCAGACTTTTCATCTTTCTTTGTTTTTGACTCTTCTCTATTTCTTTAACCCATTCTTATAATAGTTTGTTCACTAGCTGAACAAGAAGGAGAGTTATAACCTGATGCAAGCTACTGAGTAAAAGGCATCTAGGAAATTGCCTGCTCGTTCTGCATTACTGAATCCATTTGTTTCTCCATGTGCATTTCTCTATTTAACCATGTCATCTCAGCACTTTTATTTAAAAAATAGATTTAATGAATGCTTTCAAATCCAGCCTCCTCAAAATCATTTTTACTCTGCTTAATTTTTTTGTAAGAAAATAAATTTAGAGGAAAGAACATAGTAAAAAATTTGAGCTAGTTATTCCTCACAGGAAAGAGGACAGAGTAATGGAGGCTTAAAATTGTTTATATTCTAGCAGTGCTCATTGTCAATGATCAAATTAAAGCAGAAAAAAATATTTTGATGAAGAAGCAATTTTAATTGAAATTAAATGATTTTTAAATGAAAAAAAGAAGAGGGCAATATAGCCTGGTCTTTAACAAACCACAGTAAATAACGTTTGTTTCTCGTGTTAGTTTGCTTTGGCATTGGGAGGGAGCATAGTTTTGGTTTATGTCTGCTCTTTTCTTTTCGTTTGCACACCTGCTTACAGATATGGAAAAAAGTAAGCAGGCAGTAAGGATTAGGTTACCTTTGTTAAACAAATTAATTTAAAGGTTTTTTTCAGGTTTATGTTTCAAACCTTTTGTAAAATGCCTTTAGAAAGGGCCCTTTCATTGAAACTTGGACCAACAGACTGTGGATGCTGTGATTTTGCGCATGAGTTTGCAAATCAGTTAACACATTAAAAACAACCCCGCATTGTGTTCTAACTGCCGAGTGCTCCCAGGGGTCCTAGCCCAAGATCAGAGTTTAATGCAAGAAATGGATGGATGGCAGGATTACCATTACGCTCATTTCATATCACAAAAGGTGTTTTTGTTTCTAATTAGCCACAACGTGTGGTTTGTCATAATAGATCTGTAGTTCTCTCTTGTTGAATATTTAAAGAAATTTCTCGGTGTTCCTCCCATTTTCCTGTCTTGGTCCTGACAGTGTAAAAGCATGAGCTGTCATGCTTTTGAGCTGAAGCACTGTGCAGGTGTGTCAGGAAGTGGGCATGGTAGTTAATCCAGGCTCCCTCCCCTGCAAGTAGGCACTTACTCTAGACTTCTTGCCCCTTTCCCTGATATGAATCTGTATCAATTAATTGATCAGAACTTGTAAAAATTGGTATTTTGACTACTTCTTGAGGTAATGACTTCAGAAAACCATAGCCTATTATTTAAAGCAGTGCTTCCATTTGTTTTAAAGTTGCCTCTCATTCTAGTATTGTAAGATTTTTTAGCACTTCCCTGTTCCTTTTTTTATAACTTTATAGATTTCAGTTGGTTGTCTTTTCAGCCTTTCCAGAAAAGGTAACCATTTAGTTTTTATTTCTAACAGCCTCCAAACACTTTGAGTAGTATGTCAATACATTTTTTTAAAAGATTTATTTATTTATTCATCTTTAGAGGGGAAGGGAAGGAGAGAAAAAGAGAAATATCAGTGTATGGTTGCCTCTCGTGCGTCCCCTGCTGGGAACTGGCCTGCAACCCAGGCATGTGCCCTGACTGGGAATCGAACCGCGATCGTTTGGTTCGCAGGCCTGCGCTCAATCCACTGAGCTATGCCAGCCAGGGCCTGTCAATACATTTTTTAAAGATTTTATTTATTTACTTTTAGAGAGAGGGGAAGGGAAGGAGAAAGAGAGGGATTGAAACATTTATTGTGTGGTTGTCTCTCACACGCCCCATACTGGGGACCGGGCCCACAACCCAGGCCTGTGTCCTGACTGGGAATCGAACCGGCGACCCTTTGGTTCCCAGACCCATGCTCAATCCACTGAGCTATACCAGTCAGGGCTTTAATATTTTTTTCAGAGACCTTTATCTAATTCTTTTATATCTTTCTTACCATTAAGTTATCAAAGGTGCACGTGATTTTCCCGGGACAGCGACATTACTGTACTCATGTTTCTCAGACTTCTACAGCTGCAGTCCTGTTGGGCAGTGCATTTTGTTAAGTGTTTCTTAATAGATTGTTTACTTCAGTAAACTGCTTACTTGGGAAACTACTTACATTTCCCTTTTCTTTGTGTCTTAAAACTTGTATAAGTCACCATTTTATATTTAAATAAATTTTCCCTAAATATGTTATCTTACTCTTGTTCACATTGAAATTTACCTGCCATTTTCTTTTTACACACTTAAGTTTACATGATTTTTCAATTTATTGGCATAAATTTGAAATTATAATTTCAACTGCAGACATGGAACTTAAACTCTCTGCTTCTTTTTCTAGGGCTATTTATAGATTTATTAAGTAGAATTGGTTCTCTCTGGGGAAAGAAGCCCAGTATTTACATTTCTCATAATAGAGAAGATCCCATTTATCTTTGCCCTTTGTTCTCAGTGACTTAAGTTTCCTGCCCCTGACAGTTTTACAAATTCCACACTGACTTAGCTTTCATAGCTTTGGACACAGTTCATCCAAACTGTTTTTACCTTTTTTTATTCACTCACAGAATAGTATTATTGTTTTACCAGCATAGCAAATTGTCATGTGCTTTTTGTTTTTTTAGATTCCAGTCTGCATCTGCAAATAAATGTTATTCATGACTTACTTGTAACCAAAATACAATCAGTGTGCTAAAAATGAGGTGACTTCCCCCCTCCAGCATCAACTGGGATTTGCTAAATACCCTTTCTGGTGAGACATGAGAAGATCACATGAGATAATTGGCTTCAGAAAGGAAAAAGAGAAGAAAAGAAAATTTCATTACTTGTATGTGTCATTTCAAATAAATCTTGCACACTCAGACATTTTCCCTGAGTGCCTAGAGCACTGTTGTGCTTTGTGGGCTACCGAGTCCATTCTTCTCTTCACGCAGAGGCTAGGCAGAGGTGGGAGTAGACGCCTGCCTGCCCAGGAGTTGCCACTAGGGTTCTTTTCAAAGGGGGAGAGAGACACAGAGGAAAAGGGAGGAGCAAATACTAGCCAACTTTAATGCTAGTAACTTAGACTTTAATTTAATTTAATTTATTATTGATTTTTAGAGAGAGAGGTATCAATTTGTTGTTCCACTTATTTATGCCTTTATCAGTTGGTTCTTGTATGTGCAATGACTGGGAATCAAACCCACAACCTTGACATTAGGTCGACACTCTAAGCAGCTGAGCTACGGCTTTAATTTGACTGAACTATGAAAAGGAGGAAGAAGGCACTGTATGCTGCTGATCCGAACTTCCAGAAATACTTCTCTATTTTTTTATCTGAAAATGTTAACACATACTGGTGGTCAGACCTGAGAAAGCCTCCTGAAACCTTACTTCTTCTGTATCTTCTTTCCTTCTCGACTACTCAAGAGATACATATTTTTTAAGATTTTATTCATTTATTTTTAGAGAGTGGGAAGGAAGGGAGAAAGAGAGGGAGAGAAACATCAGTGTGTGGTTGCCTCTCGCACGCGCCCCACCAGGGACCCTGCCTGCAACCCTGCTCCTTGTATCCCTTGCTCCTTCTGTAGTACTTGGCATGTAATAAACACTTGATAATCATTTGTTGAATGAATGACTGGGCCACTGTGACCTCATCTTTGTATTTTTATTACCTTACATATAGTAGTTACCAGCTTTATTTGGTTGAATATAATAGCTTCTAAATAAGAAACCTGGGTTTTGGAAAAGATTCTAATCGTGTCTTCTAAAATTCTGCGAACAAAAAACATGTAAGTGTTCTTTTTTATAACTTGGCATTTAAAATACTTGAAGCTTTTCCTCTCGTTTGCATGTTTGAATTTTTTTAATCTTTATATGTTTGAGTTATTAAAGCTGCTAATTACCACAAACACTCATGAAAACCATCAGTAGCAAAGGAAATTCCATTAGATTTTTTTTCCATTTGAAATGTATTACTACTTGGCAACGTGGAAGCAATATGCAGAGTAATCTGTGTTACAATCACTTTTGAAAAATGTGTGCACTATCCACTGAAGTTAACATACAGATACCCTATGATATAGCAAGTCCACTGAAAATTTATGTCCAGCGGAAAGATGTGCCGAAAGACTAGGATGAGCATATTCAGTAGAGCAGATAAATTGTGGCATGTTCATGTAATGGAGTACTATACAGCAGCAGCAAGCAATTCATGATTGCTACACGCAGTAAGCACAGATGAATCACATGGACAGAATGTGGAGCTACAGAAGCTACACATAAAAGAGGACCTACATTTAGTTCCATTTATGTAAAGTTCAAAAATAGGCAAGCTGCATCTGTGGTAATACACGTCAATGATAGTGTTTATTTTGGGGGAAGGAGTAATTACTAGGAGTGCCACCAGTGGGGTTTCTGGAGTTCTGGTAATGTTCTATATCTGGGTCTTGGTGGTAGTTACATGGGTGTGTTCATTGTAGAATTTCATCATGATGTAGATTTTAGATTTGTATACCTTACTGTATATTTGTTGTGCCTCAGTTAAAAGAATATTTTTACCACCTTCCCCCTGGAGTAAATTGGATAACAAATACATCAGTATATACAGACATCCATTTAATCCTGATTTTGACGCAGATATAGCTGATAGCCTCATACTTTGAGCACAACTGTCTGAAATGTGTCTTATTTACAGATTATATATTCCTTATGTATATTTTTATGTGGAAAATCTTACCATTATCATATAATTTTTGAAAGGTTTAATGTAGAGGAAGTGCCAAAGAACCTACTACAGGCACAATGGCCTTTAGGTCGGTGTCATTGGGGTCTTTTTTTTTTACTGTACCCCATAATACAGAATATATTGATTGTACTTGACAGTGCAGAGTCCATGATGTGTGACTGAATAAAACTGTTTCATGAAACAGTATTCTATCACATATATTGAGCTATTTTTATTCTATTTATTAACAAACATGCTATTTGTAACCTACTAAATTTTCACATATGCAGTCTAATAAAATTGCACTAAGTAATATAAACATAGGAATATTAAGAAGAACAAAATCTGAAGCTTTTTTCTAGATTTCTAGGTGGATCTTTTTTTATTTTTTTAGTAGTTACTAAATTTAGTTAGCTGCCAAAGCAAATGTTTCTTATGTTTCAGGGACTATACAAGACCTTCTGTGCTTGTGTTTATTTTTAAATATGCCTTACTGATTTTGATTGATGTAAGATCTGGTTTTTATATTATATTTTTATATATATAATCTTTTCCCTTTTTTGAAGGGAAGAAGATGGTCTTTA
>PVKM010038176.1:0-14196 GCA_004027735.1 Carollia perspicillata
AGTATTTCTATGTTTAAATAGGGATCCTGGGGTCTTGAAGCCTGACAGCTCTCTAGCAGGGGCCCCCAAGCTTTTGGTGTCTCTGGGCCACATTGGAAAAAAAAGAGTTGTCTTGGGCCACACATTAAATACACAAACACTAATGAAAAGTGATGAGGAAAAAAAAGGTTGTAAGTAAATTTGCAATTTTGTGTTGGGCCACATACATAGCCATAGCCATCCTGGGCTGCATGTGGCCTGCGGGCTGTGGGTTGAATCCTCCTGTATAAAGTATGCATCTGCACTATTTTCTCTTACTCTACATGGCCTTTGCCTTTTTTCAATCTATTTATAGAGCAAGGGGAAGGGAGTGAGAAAGAAAGAGAGAAACATCAATGTGTGGTTGACTCTCATGTGGTGTCCACTGGGGACCTGGCCTGCAACCCAGGCATGTGCCCTGACTGGGAATCGAACTGGCGACCCTTGGGTTAGCAGCCCCTGCTCAATCCACTGAGCTACACCAGCCAGGGCTGGCCTTTGCCTTTAAATGAAAGTCTTGTATGTGCATGTTTGGAAGTCTTGTGAGTTCTTTCAAACATCCAAACTTCATAAAATGTTACACTATTATAATAACATGCTTTGAATGTTCCTGCAAGAGGTTCTAGAAATCGTACCAGCTCTCTAAGATATCCAAGAACATCTATGACCCCTTTTATAGGGATTTTTGGATACTTTAAAGAACTTTATTATGTGCCTTATTACTTACACTACCATGTCATTTAGGGGGATAAATGGGGATGGAAGGAGACTCGACTTGGGGTGGTGAACACAAAGTACAGCATACAGATCAGATGATGTGTTGTGTAATTGTGTCCCAGAACCCTGTATAATTTTGTTAACCAGTTTTACTTCCCTAAATTCAATAAAAAGGAAAAAAAAATCTTAAATATTTATATGTCCCAAAGGATTATCGTGACTGCATTGTACATAAAACATTGTATTAAGCCACCTGTACAGGAATTAATTGAATTAATCTTATAAACACACACACATGAATACATATAATCTCACTAGATATTCCTTTTAGTATCATCTGCATCATTGGCTTATATTTCATAAGTAAAAGAATAGTTCTTTTAAATGCTTATTTGAATGCTACAGAGGACCCTCAAAACAATCGCCAGTGTGGCGGGTTAGCAAACACACAGAGAGCCCACTTGCCAAGAAGTGCATTTCATGTTAGAGCAGCAGAGATTAATCAAGCAGGAATTAATCCTTTTCATGTTGTGACCCATATCACTGTGAAGTGAAGTTAGAGCTGCTTGCAATCAGGCAGGAGTAATGCTGTTCAAGTGACACCCTTTCGTGAGGTTTCAATTAGTTCACTCAATAGGGGACCTCATGATGACAGGAGCATGAGTCAAGGGGTTATCAAAATGGAGTTGCTTCGGTGAGACAATCAACTATTCCCTCTTTACTCATCATTGAGTTTAGTTGTAGCTCTCAAGAGTTGATTAATAAGGAGTCTTGTGGCGGTTTGGGTCTCAGATGTTGAAGTCTGGTGATCTTTCATTTTTTTATGCTTCCTCCTGTAACCCTGGCTCTTTTTATTATGCAGCAATGATCAAGGTGTAAAGCCTCCTTGGAGAATTCATGATCAGAGGAAGGGAGCTGAATGCACAGGAGGAAGTTGCTAGTTATTAGCTCTCAATGACCCTTCATGATGGAAAAATATGCCTGAAATCTTATTGCTTTTCTGAATTAAACAGATGGTGAAACAAACAAACAAAACAAAACAAAATAAAACATACCACCTCTCATTGATTTAAAATGTCTCATATTAAGTGAGCAACATGCTTGGTAATTTTAGAAATTAAATAGGCTATGCCACCTATATTTATTCCTCCCATTATTCACTTGCATAACAAAAATTTAACCCTTTGGATGGTACTAACGGAACACAATTTTAGTATTTACGAAGTTCTCGTATACAAAATCTCAAGACTACAATATAGGGTAGGTTCCCAAATTCTACCTAGAAGTAGAATTTTCTTTTCATTTAGTTCACATTCTTAATTAAAAATAAATTTTGAAAATTGTATATTTATATGAGTGCATATGAAAACAACACAGTAGAAAGAAATGCAAGCATAATAAAGGCTAATTAAATGATACAACCTATAATGGAATATTGCACAGCTATTACAATTCATGTTGTATGAGTATTGACATAAAAAATTCTCAAGATTAAATGTTCACTTTAAAGGCACCATATCAAACCTAGTATACATTATGAATCCAGTTTTGATGGAAAATACATGCCTATAAAAAAGACCTAAAAAATCCCCCAGTAATTCCAGGGTGCCAGGACTTTGAAAGCAATTTGCCAAAAGGTGTAAAATTCTTTAAAGATTTCTGGACCCTGTAATTTCATTTCATCAAGGTCTTATACATAATTCTGAAAATAAAAAAAAATATATGAATATAACTGGGTAATGGGTAAAAATGTATGTATATATTCAAAGCAATAATGAATAAGTTCAGTGATATGAGGAAAACAAATAGCATAACAGTAAGCAAAATCATCAGGATGTTTTTGACCATGTAAATAAATACAGGCATGTCATGTTGAAGCTAAATGAAGATTCAAAGATCGCCTTGATGTCTGCAGAATCAAAATAGATATTATTTTAGAGTCTAGCTGGACAAGAGACGCAAGACAATTGTCAATTTGAAAGTTCTTTGGAGGAAGGGGGAAGATAGTTCAGTATCTTAGCCGAAGAAATACAAAAACTAAAGGAGACACTTGGCAGACTGAGGAAGTTTAAAACTTTCCATGTGGATCATGGTCTTGAACTAAGGGAGTCTTGAGGAATGTAAGACGAACAAACCCCTTTTTATCATGAAGTCCTTGACAAGAAATGCACACGGGCTCAATGCATCTCAGCAAAGGCTCCAGCAGGAATTCAGAGTTCCAGCCAAAGTTTCTGCTCATCATGCATGCAACTTCTACCTACTGAGGAGGTTGTCCACTGATTAGAATATTTTATGTGCTTTATTAGTGAGTAAACAAAATTAACAATAATAAACATATACTTTAAACATTTGGAGCTTAAGAAAGAATGGATGGATATTTTACACTATAAAAATTTGCAATGTCTAAGAGAATTTGGCCTATTAAAGAAATGCACAGTTTTCTAATGTCAAATTACCATATATAACTGACTATTAGAAAATGGAAATTGAAATTAATTAGAAATTGAAAATTAGATGTAATTTTCAGTGGAAATCTTTCTAAGTTTGTACATAGCACTGGTACATGAGATTTCACCTATCTGTGAATTTAATTTACTAGATTTAAGTACTGTGAAAGTTTTTTGTTAAGTTGAAAAACTGAAGTGCTTAATAATGGAAATCAAGTACATAAATTTAGAATTACAGTGTAAAATAACTGAAGGATCTTAAGATACTTTGGAATTGGGAACAAATGTTATCAAAGATGACCTATAATTGAACTTTTAAGATAAACCAGATTGTAAGTTTGTTAATTATTGGCAAAATAAATTTAAAACTTAATAGAAAGCTAGGTTTCTAAATAGCAATTAATAAGTTAAAAATACACTTCTGAATAATTCTTTTTTCTAGGCCTCTATAATTGTATTGAGGTTATTAAATAGCTTATATTAAAATGATGTGCGTACAAATAACAAATCTGAAAGAAAATATGCTCAATTATTTACAACAATTAATCTCCACTTCATGGGAGTCTATATTTTTATATTTTCTCAATTTTCTATAGTCAACATATATCACTTAATATCATAAATATATCTGATATATTTATGAGATTATATTGTGGTTCATCTCTGTCTTCTAAAAACAAGCAAACAAGCATGCTATCTAATCTCTAAACAATTTTTAAAAAATGTAAAATGTAAACTTTTTGGTATTTTGAAATGAGATTAAGTATTTTGCTGGTTTAAACAATATACTGTAATTAAGTATTTACCTAAAAGTAACAATAAATGTACTGTAATTTAAATAAATTCTTATAAAGATGTAAAGCCATTGGGTCATAGACTAGCTGGACTTTTCGATAAGCATGGATTCAGAAAATCTCATCACAAGCTCCAAAGTCTACCAGCATTTTCCCACGAGACTGCAATGTGGCTCGAGAAAGGACTGAACTCTCCTTCCTTCCCCATGAGGAAAATAGGAATAACACCACCATTTCAGAGGATCATTATAAACACACCAAATAAAAATGAATATACTATTTAAACTGTAAAATGTTATATCAATGGAAGGTTGTATATATAGTTTTTCCTTAGAGAGTCTTTGTTAGAAACATCATAGTGTGAGAAAACATAATTCTCATGTTCATGAAACTTACAATTTAGCCAGAGAAGTAACGTATAAAGAAAACAAATAAAAGTGTGAATGAATATGTGGTATAAATAGGAAGAAAGTAGAAATATTAACTTAATTTTGAGGAAAGTAAAGATGATTTTATTGTATAAAATACTATAGGCTAAGTATGGTGATAAACCTATGAAATGTAACATTAACTGCAACAAGTAACAAATGTAAGAAGAGCTACCATAGAGGAAAATGTATATTGACTGCAAATGGTGTTTGTAGGTGGTTCAAAGGGAGAATGGAGAACCTCACAGTAATGCTTATCCAGGATTTTGAAGGTTGAGCAGGAGCTCATCAGAAAGAAAAGAGGGAATGCATTATTTTAGATAAAGGGAACAGCACTTTTAAGGACATAGCAGTAAGATGTCGCTTGACTGTTGTATATCAATGTGTTCATGCACTGACATGTCAATATACATAAGCAGGAATTCTGTGAAGGTTATGTTGTTTTTCAGGACAATATTTATCACTTCAAGAGTATGCTATTTGAAGGGAAAAATAGTACTTTTAATAAAATACCTACTACTAGTGAAGGACTCAATGGTGGGGGATCTCAAAGTGACAGCACACTTTTCTGCATCAGAAACTGAAGACCACATTCTCGGGTAGCAAATTCCCATGTTCTACTGCTTCCTTTGCTTTTTGTAGTACTTTGCTTGTTTGTCTTTCATTTTTTTCACTGACAGCTTAGAGTATAGGCAGAACTGCCTAACAGTGCTTAGAATTCATTGGAGATCAATTAGAAGAGATAGAATCATTGTTCCTGACAGGTACATAATTGTACTGACACTTCAAATCACTCACTAACTCATCTAAAAAAAAATCCCCAAACTAACCTTTGGAAAGAAGTCAACCAAGATTTACTGTTTTTAATTCTATTGCCAATAGCAGCAATTTCATTTCCTTTTGCATAATGAAATAATTTGTTCACATACCAATTCTTACATTTCCCTTGGAAATATCAACAGGAAAAAGAGATTGGATTTTATTTGATTAAGATTTTAAAATATAACTGTTTCAGTGAATAACATGGTGTCAAATAATAATTTAACTTTTAAAACAAGTTTTGGGAAGAAGTAGAGAGAGACTACTCAGGCAATTAATAGTTTCAACATTCAGTTTTCTCAAGGTGAAGGTCTCAGGTGATATCACAAATATATATATATTGAAATATATATATATATATATATATTTCCCCAAATTATTGAGAAACAAATAGAGAAATGTTTATTTCTCCATGGTATATAATGACATATCCTGTTTCTTTCTCATTTTGGTAATTTGAGGCTTCTCTTCTTACTTCTTAGGAAGGTTAAAGTTCATCAATTTTGTTGATCTAACCAAATTCTTGTTTTGTTTATTTTTAGCTACTGCTTCTTTTTTTCTCTAATTATTTCCACTCTAATTTCCTTCTGTCTACTTGTTTTCAGTTTTGCTTGTTTTTTTTTTTTTATTTTATTTTTCCAGTTCTACTTTTAAGGAGGCAATTAGATTTTTGATTCCAGGTCTGTTTTTTCTTCATTGCAGCTATAAATGTCCCTCTAACCACTATATTAACTGCATATATTTCTTTTACTGCCTTCATTCATTTCAACACATTTGGTAATTTCTCTTTTGAGTTATTGGTTAGTTACAAATGTGTTGTTTAGTTTTCCTTATTTGCAGTACAAGTTTCTGTTGCTGATTTCTAATTTAATCCATTTTTGGTCTTAGAACATACTTTAGAGGATTTTAATCCTTTGGGAATAGTTAAATCTTTTTGAATATGAGGTCTGTGCAGAAAAAAGTTCAGCCATTGTTAACAAAATGAGAACAGTTTGCACAACACTGATGTAACTTGGCAGCCAAGGAGAGTGGACTGGAATGTGCATGCACGAATGATGATGACTTCACTGTACTTCATTCAGTGGGGGTGGTAAGTTGAGTGGGGGATATGTACTGTGTGGCTGTCACACTCAAAATGACTGAGTAAGTAGAGCAACAAATTTGCACCAAATTCTGCATTAAACTTGAACATTCCTCTGAGGAAACTATTCAGATGATTCAGAAGGCCACAGCTATGGGCAACTGGTGATTGGAAGCTTCATCAGGGTGATGCACCCACTCATGCATCACATCTTGTGCAGAGTTATTTTAGCAAAACTTCAAGTCACCCAGGTGATTTAGTCCCCCTAAAGTCCAGATTCGGCACCCCGTAACTTCTGGCTTTTTTGAAAACTAAAATCACTTTTGAAAGAGAAAAGATTTCAGACCATCAATGAGACTCAGAAATTACAATGGGGCAGCTGATGGAGAACTGTGTGAGGTCCCAAGATGCCTACTTTGAAGTAGACTGAGGTGTCATTGTCCTATGTACAATGTTTCTTGTGTCTTGTATCTTCTTCAATAAATGTCTCTATATTTTTCATATTACATGACTGTATACCTTCTGAACATATGTCGTATATTGAGATTTTGTGTGTGTGTGTGTGTGCCCTAACAGATGTTCTATCCTCGATACTGTTTCATGTGCACTAGAAAAGAGTATGTATTCCACTGTTCTTGAGTGGAGGTTCTGTAGATATCTTTTAGGTGTAAGTGTTTTATACAGTTTTTCAAGTTTCCTAATTTCCTTGTGAA
This sequence comes from Carollia perspicillata, assembly GCA_004027735.1. NCBI lineage: Eukaryota > Metazoa > Chordata > Mammalia > Chiroptera > Phyllostomidae > Carollia > Carollia perspicillata. The sequence continues at coordinate 7,018 of PVKM010038176.1, forward strand.
TTTTATGCCTAGCTTTTCTATTGATTGTCTAAGTGAGGTATTGGATTCTCCAACCATTATTCTTAGATTGTTTAATTCTCCCTTTCATTTCATTGGTTTTGTTTTGTGGAGTAGAGTTACTATCTGATGTGATTTTCTTACTCCAATGAGCTTTGTTTGCTCTTGGCTATATCCTTTGTCTTATTACTGTCAAACACTCTACGTTCTATGTAAGTCCAAATATACAGTTATATACATATTATATTATACTAGTATTTTTCAAAATCCATGAAAGAAAGGATATGAAATATGTACATATGGCATATTTTATAATTAAATAATTAGCTTTACTGATATTCTTTGTTTTTTTTCACATGTATTGAAGTTATTATCTGGAGTAAGTTGCATCTAACCTGAATAAATTCTTCTGTTACTTCTTGTAATTTGGATTTGTTAGCAACAAATTCTCTTAGTTTTTGGTCATTTTGGAGTGTCTTTATTTTGTCTTCTTTCCTTATTCTTTTATTTTTAGGTAAATTTTACATAAACCAACTCTTTTAAAGTGAGAGCTAGTATATTCATAGTGTTATGCAATTGCCTTCCTTTTTGAAAGACAGTTTTAATGTATAAGATTTTGGTTGACTTTTTTTTTTTTAATTTCAACAGTTTAAATATGACATCCCACTATCTTCTCATCTTCATTATTTCTGATGATAAGTTATGTGTTAATATTATTGAGATTTCTATATATGTGATGAATCAATCAGTTTTCTTTTGTTACTTTAAAAATTTTCTCCTGGTCTTTATTTTCAGTGTTTTTACTATCATGTGCCTTGGTGTGCATGTCTTTATGTTTATCATACTTAGATTTATTGCATTTCTTGGATAGTATGGACAAATATTTTTTTCATTAATGTTGAAACATGTTTGGCTATTAATTTATTGAACAATTTTTTTTCCAAAAAATATTTCTTTGGAGGAGAGATTCTTCCTTATGATTGAAATCTGGGCTGGGCAAGGACCTAACCCTCTTGATTTAATTTTGTTGGAAAAAGATTCTGCAACATGGAGATAAAGTTAATGAGAAATGCAGGCAGCCTGATCCTCGCATTGTAAAACCATGTCCCTAGACTGGGAGCTGGAGGAAACAACCCCCCTTCTTGGCCACATCCTTATGGAATAAAGCTTCAGGAACACAGAGATGGATGTGAGTAATGAAATGGGCTATGACATATACTCTTGCTGTTCTTAGTGAGATTAAGTACATTTTGTTGAAAGAATGTTTCTCTATTTGTTGTATGCTTTTAAAAAATTCCAGGAACTTTAAATACTTTTTAAATACCATTTTCATCACGTAAAATTGTTGTTTTCCTAGAAAGAGGATTTGCAAAGCTGCTTATTCCACTATTCTGAAAGTCCTACCTCTCTTGCAGGATTTCTTTTTAAGAAAATCAACTTATATATACCTCTCGGTACATCAGTAATAGAAATGATTTGCTTCCAAAAACTAATACTTTTCAAAGTTAGGAGAAAGGAATAAAAGTTGTTTATTATTCTGTAGTAGATCTTATGCTAAACAATTTATAATCAAGCTATCATATTTAATCCCTGCAACAGTTTTATGTTATTACATCTTTACCTTCCTCAGCAGTTACTGAGCTCTAAACGAGGGCTTCACTAACTCAGAATAAGTAACAAGATAATTGCTTAAATTCTGTGTTTGGCACCCTGGTTACAAAGGATTCTTGTTAGCATTAGAAGCCACTTGAGCAGCCACACTAGACACGAATAACTGAGTGTTACAAGCTATCTTGTGGAGCCTGAATATAGCCTAAAAATTTGTTTCAACCTAGTTATCTAGACATTATCTTTTAATGGATACTATTCTTTTGTTTAGAGATTTTTTTAATCAGACCTAATCTACAACAGAGATGACTAGCGTGAACACTGCTATGCATGATCTTTGACTTGGATTTCAAAACTGTGCCTATGTGTTGAAGCTTACATTAGGACATTAGACAATTTTTCTGCTTTTATAATTATATAACAAAAGAAAGTCACATGGTTTAAATACCAGCTTCAGAGTTGGATTAATCTGAATTTAAATCTTGTTTTAATTCCTTTCCAGCTGTGGAACCTGGGACAAATTACTTGGCTTTCTGAACTTATTTCCTTATGAACTTCCACTATGTGTCAATCACTTACATTTTAATTTTTCAAGTATCATCACTTCCTGTTATAACTCTTTTAATGAATTTATTGCTTCATACATTTATTTCTTTGTACACCTTCTTGTTCTTGCTTCATAGATTGCCTTTTCTCTGTGCTAGGACTTGAATAATATCCTTTTATAAACAAGTCAAGCATTAGCTTCTTTGCAACCCAACAAACATGATAACTCCTTTGATTGTCTTACCATAACACCTTAAATAGTTTTTTTTTTGTTACAAATACTTGCTTAAGATTCCATTTCCTGGCAATATAAAGATTTCATTGCAAAACAAAACTTTCCTCTTTGCCTAACTCCATGTCTGCAGCAGGCAAGGTATTGAACAAAGGTTTGCTGCATTAGACAGAACTGAATCACGGTTACAAAAACACATTCGGAAGCAAAGGTCAAGTAATACTGTTCTCCTTGATAATCAGTACATAATAACGCTCAGTTTAGGAAACACCAACCTAGTTTGGCAAGGGAGAATGACTGTGTTTTTTGCAGGTCATTGGATCAGGATGGACAAGAACATAGGTCTTGCACTGAGAGGGCATTTGCAATTTTACAAATGTCATTATTGTTCCTAAATCAAATACTCTGCCTCTGAGACCCAATTTATGCTGCTCCTCTACTTTAAAAAGTTATGACCAGTCCAACCTGTACAGCCTTATCTTTTGCTCCTTCCTCTTTCATTTTATATTGTAGCAACGCTGAAGTCTCCCATAAATTCTCTCACATGTTTCCTTGAATTGCTGTACATGTTGTTACCTCTGCCTAGGACGTCCTCCAACTTCATCCTAAGCTTATTCAACAGGCAAAACTGCAATTCATTCTTTGAAGCTCAGTTTAAACTATATCATCTGTGAAATAGTTCTTGAAGTCCACAAATAGTTTTGGGATTTCTATCTCTGTGTTTGCACAAGGATGTGTAGAAATGATGTGATGACACTGTAATTAACTCTGCATTTATGTAAGTCATTTGAGGGCATACAATGGTCATTTCATTTTTTAATTCTCATTACATAATGCAGTTCCTGGCATACACTGGGGACTTAATACATATTTGCTAATTTAATGAATTGTAAATTCATTAACAAGATTTTCTTGTTCTTGCTTTCCCTGCAAAATAAATGTTAACCTAATCATAAAATTACTTCTTTTTAGGTAAAAGTTAAATGTTTGGTAGTATAAAATTAAATAAAACATTTCTGAATACATTTATTTTAAAGTTAGGTCTTTTGCAATTTCAGGAGGATTGAAAACTTTTACTGAAATGATTAAATTGGCCCAGGCTGGTGTGGCTCAGTGCACTGAATACTGGCCTGCAAACAAAAGGGCCACAGGTTCAATTTTCAGGCAGGGCACATGCCTGGGTTTTAGGCCAGGTCCCCAGTAGGAGGTGTGTAAGAGGCAAGCACACATTGATGTTTCTGTCCCTCTCTTACTCCCTTCCCCTCTCTCTAAAAATAAATAAATAAAAACCTTTAAAACAAGAAATAAAAAAAAGCTCAAATTGTGGAATACCTATGAAGAAAGGCTTGGAAATATTCTTAATTGCTTAGTAGCTTCTACATTAGTGTATAAAAAAGGGAAAATTCTATGTTATTAAGGAGAACTTTTATGAGCACATGTTAATAATAACTCTTCCACAAATATACACTGGATGGAAACTACTAGGGTTATTATTAGTAAGGGATAAAAATGAGAGTGGGTTATTGACTAGAAATAAATGAAAATAAAACTTTCCATCTGTCTTCATAAAATAAAAACTAAAATTTTATTTTTTAAATTTGGGTTGATATTATTTAATATAGTAATTTATTTTGGCAGTCTAAATCAGCAGGAGATAACAATATCACATTGATAATGAATTAACTTTATTTAATTTAATCGTCCCTGTATGGTTAAATACTTAGGTGTTATATCTTGGTCTATAAATGCTTTTTTTTATAAAGCTTTTTAATGCTCATTATTTTGAATATTCTGATGCATTAAAACTTAGAAGTCTTATTTGAGAAATTATAGGAATGAATGTTTAAAAATATTGAAAAAGGTTAAAGGACTGAAAGTAAATTGACAGTTACAAAGTAGTCACAAGGACCTGAAGTATGACATATGGAATAGAGTCAATAATATTGTAATGACTACTATTCTGCCAGGTGGGTATTAAACATATCATGGGGAATAACTTCATAAGTTATATAAATGTGCAACCACTGTGCTGTACACCTGAAACTAATATAATATTGAATGTCAAGTGCAATTAAAAAAAAACTAATAAAAATAAAATTAAAATAATAAAATATTCCATATAAACTGGAAGAAAGATTTGATAATTACATATGTGTTAAGGATCTAGTATCAAAAATATATAAATAACTTTTACCACTCAACAATAAAAGATAAGAAAATAAAAAATGGGCAAAGGACCTGAATAAAAATTTCTCCAAACAAGGTATACGGTGGTTAATAAACACATTAAAAGAAGCTGCTAATATTGTCAGTCATTAGGAAAACATAAATCAAAGCCACAAAATACCACTTTGTATTCACTAACGTGGCTATAATTTTTAGAACGCAAGAAAATAACAAGTATTTTTTCTCTATTTTAAATTTTTCTTCAACAGTATTGCCTTTGTCAACATATGTTTAAAAATATTAATCTCTTTATTCAAATCTTTTCTTAAAGAAGATTTTATTTATTTATTTATTAGGGGAGGGGAGAGAGAAAGAGAAGAAGAGAAACATCACTGTGTGGTTGCCTCTTGCACCCCCTACTGGGCACCTGGCCTGCAACCCAGGAGTGTGCCCTGAGTGGGAATCCAATCAGTGACCCTTTGGTTTGCCGGCCAGCACTCAACCACTGAACCACACCAGCCAGGGCTTCTTTCTTATTCAAATCTTATAAATCTTACTTTAGCTTAAAATTTGAGTTTTTCCATTCAAGGTCATGTTTACTTTTTAAAATATTTTTTCTCTGAATATATGTATTATTTTTAATGCCTATTTGTTTCATTTTGTTCCTGTTTGAAACTAGTTTTTAAAGGCGCGCTGCTTTCCATCACATTGGTTGGGATGGTAAACCTTGCATTACACTTTTCCAATTGGTCCATAGGTGATGTGTCCATATGACAGCAAATCAATAAAACAAAGCTGTGTTTCTCCGCCTTTTTTGTTTAATTTACATCATCCTTCCAGTCTTTAGTTTCATAATCATTACCAGTGTCATTTAAAAAAGCTTCCTTGCCTTTATGAAAGGTAACTTGGTACCCTAACAGCCACACATAATTTTGAATGTTAAGTGGGCTTACGGTGGCAAATTTAGACCTAAAATAAATTCACATGGAATGAGAACTCAGATACTCTTTTTTAAAATCCTCACCCAATTATATGTATTATTGATTTTTTAGAAAGAATTGGGGAAGGAATGATGAAGGAGAGAAAGGGCGAGAGAGAGATAGACAGACAGACAGAGAGACAGACATCGCAGAAGAGAGAAACATTGATCAGTTGTTTCCTAGATGCATCCTGACCAAGCTTCAGAGCTGCAACCTAGGTATGTACTCTGACAGGGGATTCAACTCATAGCCTTTCTGGTGCATGGGATGACACTCCAACAAACTGGGTCACCTACTCAGAGCCCCAGATACTTAGGAGAAAAACATGCATTATTATCTGTACTTAGGGTTACCGTGCACAATAAAAATGTTGGGACATTTAAAAAATTTATTGTAGTTTTCCATTACCATTTAGTCCTATTCTACCTACCTCCCCGCTACAATCACCAGACTATTGTCCATGTCCATGAGTCCTTTTTCTTTTTTGCTCAAACCACCCACTCCCCACCCATCCCCACCTTAGCTGTCACCCTCCTCTCTCTGAGTCTCCCTCTATTTTGCTTGTTAGTTCTGTTGTTTCATTAGATTCCACACATGAGTGAAATCATACATTATTTGTCTCTCTGACTGGCTTATTACACTCAGCATAATGTTCTCCAGGTCCATCCATACTGTCACAAAAGGTAAAGTTTTCTTCTTTTTACAGCCCCGTAGAATTCCATTGTGTAAATGTCCCATAGTTGATTTATCTACTCATCTACTGATGGACACTTGGACTGCTTCTATATCTTGGTGATTGTAAATAACACTACAATGAACATAGGGGTGCTTATGTTCTTTCAAATTAGTGTTTTGGGCTCCTAAGTACATATTCCTAAAAGTGGTATTGCTGGGTCAAAAGGCAAATTCATTTAAAATTTTTGAGTTATATCCATACTGCTTTATACTGTGGCCACACCTATATAAATTCCCACCAACAGTGCAAAAAGATTCCCCCTTTCTCCACATAATCACTTACTGTTGATTTACTGATGATCTCCATCATCATCACTTACTGTTTGTTGAGTTATTGATGATGGCCATTCTGATAGGTCTCACTATGGTTTAAATTTGCATTTTTCTGATAATTACTGACATTGAATATCTTTTCATATGTCTATTGGTCATCTGTATGTCCTCCTTGGAGAAGTATCTATTCGGGCCCTTTGCCCATTTTTAAGTTGAGTCATGTGTTTTTTTTGGTGTTGAGGTTTGTAAGTTCTTTTTAAATTTTGGATATTAACCCTTATCAGATATATTGGAGAATGTGCTCTTCCATTTTGCAGTTGTCTTTTTATTTTGTTGATTATTTCCTTTGCCATACAAAATCTTTTTAGTTTGATATAGTCCCATTTGTTTATTTTGTTTGTTTCCCTTGCCTGGGGAGATACATGTGATAAAAAAAATTGCTGCAAACAATGTCTGAGATTTTGCTGTCTATGTTTTCTCCTAGTATTTTTATTGCTTTGGGTCTAACATTTAAGTCTTTGATCCATTTTGAATTTATTTTTGTGTGTGGTGTATAAAGGTGATATAGTTACATTTTTCTGCATGCATCTGTCCAATTTTCAGAACACCACTAATTGAATAAGCAATCTTTAACCTATTATA
>PVKM010038177.1:0-14193 GCA_004027735.1 Carollia perspicillata
GAAGGGCCTAGGGTGTCATGCTGCAGGTCACAGTCAGCTGGGGCTTCTCTGAATACTACAGACTTGGGGCTTAAACCACAAACCCTTATTTCCTACTATTCTGGAGGCTGGAAGTCCAAGATCAGGGTGCCGGTGTGAGCTTTCTTCTGCTTTGCAGACAGCTGCCTCCTCCTCGTACCTCCCCACGTGGAGACAGGGAGAGCTAGCCTCTGTCCCTCCTTACAAGGACGCCAGTCCATCGCGGGGGCCCCTACTTCGGGGTCCCGTCTAAGCCAATGACTTCCCAGAGGCCCCACCTCCAAGCCCCATCCCATCAGGGATTCCAGCGTATGAATTTGGGGGGGGGGGCACCAATATACACATGTCCACAACACTAAGGAATTTGATTTTTATTCTTAGATTCTCAGGACTGGCTACGTAATCTGTGGGACTCAGTGCAAACTAAAAATGTGAGGCCCCTTGTTCAAAAGCTGGAAAAATACCACTAAAGGTACTAAAATATTATTTTATAAAGCTTTTTTCCTTTCTTTTATGATCTCTCTCTGTCTCTTTGTCGCTTGCTTCATTTTTTACTTGCTTCTGAGTAGTAAAGAAAGTTGAAAGGTTCAATATTAGCGTGAATTTTACCATTTATCTCTGTGACGTGCAGTGCCAGCTTTAACTGCAAACACAAGAGCACTTAAGTGTGTGGGGGGTGCAGTTGCTGAGGTGACACAACCCACATTTCAGAACAGGCTCCTGCACAGGCACTTCGTCCTCACCGGACAGTGGACACGCTGCTTGAACGAAACCAGCCGGTTAACCTCACTGCTTGATCCACAGGCACTGCCTCCGGCCTCGTCTCCCTCCGGCTCACGGAGAGCGCGCAAGACCGGAAGGAAACTGCTCTGGGTTGCCCTATTTTTCCTGTCCCTGTGGGTCCTCGTCTCGGCGCCAGCGATTAGCTAGCACGGGGAAGGACCCCCTGGCAGTGGAGGTTAGCCGCGGGGTCCCTCGGCCGCACAGTCTCTCCGATGGAGCAGCGGCGCCTTCCTCCTGCGCCTCCAGCGGGGCAGTTCCCGCTGGGACAGGAGGCCCTGCACTGTGGGCTGTCAGCGTGCCTGCTCGTGTGCGTGTCCACGAAACACACACACTTGGGTCCTGCTGGGCCACCACAACTTACACTTCCACCAGGATCTGTGCTCATGGGGTATCACATGCGCAGTGTGCGAATGAGGCTCACGCACAAGGGGGCCTGGCCCCCACTCCTGCGTGCTCCCTCACTGTTTCTTACAGAGCAGCCAGCAGGGCTGGTGTTGGACCAAGGCAGGGCCCCTCAGGGCACAGCCTGGCTGGACTGCCCAGGGCCACAGAACATCATCCTCCGACAGGCTGGCCCTTGGGTGGGGAATGACCTGTTCCTCATGGCTTTGGTCTGACGTTTGCAGTTTCAGAGGACCTCTCGAGCTGCGGCTGGGGTGGGGAAAGGGGCGTGCGTCCTCCGTGTTCTGGGTTGGATACGTTTGCATGTACAGGGTGGAGACGCGCAGCACTGTGCCGCGTGCACAAGTGAACACTGAAGCCCCCACAGACGCTGTCCAAGGCTTCCAGCCCCCCGTCCTGTGTGAAGTGCCACTTACAGGCACCACAGCCGATCAAACCCAACAAGAGCGTTGTGCGTGGCAGGATTTTCCGCCATCCACTTAAGTGGCAGAAGACATTTATACATCCCACTTACAATGTAATTGTTTTTAAGCACATTTTTAAACAGAATCGAAAGCCCCTGTGTGCCATATTCAGTGAGTTGCAGCGCGGTTCTTTCACCCTCCTTTCCGAGTGCAGCTACTCCGTCCCACCTCCAGGGGACTCGAAGGGACGTGCGCTCCGGGCGTTAACCAGGATCAGGTGGCCTTCGGGCTTGCCTTGGAAAGGGTCTGCATTGGCATGTTAGTTACTTCTTCCAGGAAGTAACATGTTTCTGAGCTTCCTCGCGTGTCCTGGTCTCTTAAGCTGAAGTTATACATCTTTCAGAGCTTCTGTTTATCAATCCCTTTAATTATGGTGTCAGGATGGGGAGGCAGAGAAACAAACCTGTACGTCATGATTTGTCTTTCTTAGCCAGCACGTAAGTCGCAAGGCCAGGCCCTGGGAGGCAGGGTGGCAGTTTGGTTTCTCTGACAGGCCCCAGGGGAGAAGCAGCGCTGCCCATCATCCTTCAGGTGCACTTACCAGTCTGTACGCAGTGGGGATGTTGTGTTAGATTTTGATTCAGGCTTCTGGCCCAGGTGCCAGGGCAGAGGTCCTCACAGAGGATGCTGGTCTGGGATGGGCTGAAAGTCACAGCCATGTGAAGTGGTTTCATATCATAGGCTGACAACTGCATCATTTTTTCTAAGCTCAGCTTGAGCCCCACCAATTCCATTTTTAATTGCCAGCCCCAAGTTTTTACGTGGACATCTGGTAGGGGCCTTACTCTTTGTGCCCCTCAATGGAACGAACTCCCATGTCTGACTCGCCCCCCGAACCTGCTCCTCCTCATCTTCGTGCTTCAGCCAGTAAGAACTCCATTCTTCCAGTCGCTCAGGCCAACACTTTGGAGTCGTCCTTGACGGCTGTTTTTCCAGTCTCTCTCTCTCTTGCCCTCTCCTGCTCTTCTGGAGCCCCAAAACCTGCATGGCAGACCGCTCAGGAACATTCTGCGGATTACTAGGGGTGCTGTTCATTTTTCCCCCTGTGTGTGTGTTCAATGTATTTTCTCACTTTGTTTCTGTTTGGATATTTTTCTGTCGACCTGTCCTCAAGTTCACAGACTCTTTCTTCTGTGTCGTCCAGTCTACTCTTTCGAATAAATGAATCTTGAAGTTTAAGATACTATATTTTTCAGTTTTAGGATCATTTGTTTTCTTCAGGTTTCCTATACCTCTCCTGAAATGTCTCATGTTTTCCCACCAAATTTGTATTTTTTTATACATTCTTTAACGTTTCTGCTATTTCAACATCCTAGTGGAGTGTGTGTGTCTCTGTGGATGTTGCTTTCCAGGCCATGGAGCGCGTTCTCTGTCTCTTCGCGTATCGAGTAATTTTCTCTGTAGGCCAGACATTGTGGACAGTCCATGATACCAGGTGGTCCATGCAAAGCGCTAAGCTCATCCCTAGCACATTATGATTTTAAAATTCTTTAATGAAGACATCATTTTATCCAATTAACTCCTCTCAGTTAATTTTTAGTTCTAGGGTTTCCCCTTGGTTGCTTTCTTTCTCTCAAGAGTGCGAGTTTCGTTCCACTAGGAAAATAAATTAGTTGCAAGTTCATTTTGATACTCAGAGTCTTGGGTTTAGGTGTACGATGGTCATCTCTTGGTTTTACTTTATTTTTTTAATAACTATTTTTTAAAGGATTTTATTTATTTATTGTTCAGAGAGAGGGGAAGGGAGGGAGAAAGAGAAGAGAGAAACATCCATGTGTGGTTGCCTCTCATGTGCCCCTAACCGGGAAATGGGCCTACAACCCAGGCATGTGCCCTGAGTGGGAATCAAACTGGCAGCCTGTTGGTTCGCAGGCCATGCTTGGCCCACTGAGCCACACCAGCCAGGGTGGTTTTAGTTTATATTCTAGACTGTAGCCTGTGATTCCAGGACTTCACACACACTCTCACTGGCCCTAACTTGAACTTCAAACTCTGTGTCCCCAGCACTGGGAAGCTGCTGAACTTTCCGCCTGAGTTATTCCTATAGTATACGTGCTAAAACAGTATAATTACCGAAATGAAGAGTGTGAATGCCTGTAACTTTATGACTCATGAGACAGCGGCACCCCAAACATCTCAGATTTGTTGCCACCAGCACAGCATACACATAACGATTCTCCCAGACCTTCTCTCCAAAAGCACTGGATCCCCACACTCGTCTTCTTCACTCAGCAGCTTTGCTGTGCAAGGTGAGGGGTTCCTAATGCTCACGATGGTGACTCCCATCGTGAGAACAAAGCCCTTTCCCGTGTCTTTACACACTATTTATATGTCCTTGTGAAAACTGCCATTTTAGGTGTTGGGCCACCCTTTTCCTGTTGTGGTTTTGATTAACGCTATATCTAAACAGGCTCTTAATTCACTCCAGCAACTAACCCTGGTGTCCAATTTATTTTCTCCTCCTTTAAATATTTGTTTAGCATTGGATAAATCCAATGCTGACCAAATTCAGTTCCGGTACATTATTTTAATTCTTTTTACAGTTCATATAGACTTATTATAGAAACATTTAAACATTTAGAAAACTTCAGACGACTGTCAATAATCTTCATTTTGGTGCATTGTCCCGTGTTCTCTTTGCAAACACAGGGTGCCCCCTCTTCAGACTGCAAATGCCGTTTCTGTCCCTCCTCACACTTCGTGACAGCGCACAGTCAGCTTCCTGTTCTCTCAGTAAATACTGATCATCGTGTCTCTGCCCGGCACAGTGCAAGGCTCTGTGTGGCTACCAGTTGGCCTGGTCGTACCTGTTGGTTTTGCTGTGTAACACGCCCACCCAACACTCAACGACACACAACAAGAAGCATTTATTTCCTGCCCCTGCCCCCATGGCTCCGGAACCAGGCAGGAGATGCAGAAGCAAACTGAGGGTGGGCCCATGGCGAGGCAGGAGTGCGAGGGGACAAGCCAAGTGCACTAGCACACCTCACAGCCTGCTTGTGTCACGCCTGTTACCACCGTTGGCTGCAGGGGTCACACACCCAGGTGAACCCACAGTTAAGGGGCGGGCAGAGCGCCCCGTGACCTCGCAGCCGTGGCATTCGTGCGGGTGTTTAATAGGGCTCTGTGGGAGTGAGGAGCAGGGACCAGCGGTCCGATCCACGGCAACAGTGGGCAAACGTTACATTTGAACTATTTCATGTTGTCCTCGCACCCGGATGTACTGTCGTTTTTGAGCTTGTTTCTTATTGTGGGACATCTGGCTCATTCCTACTTTGGTTTTTATACATGATGCCAAATGGGCCACCTCGGCTGTGCCTTTCCCTCCTGTGTAGGCCGTCTTCCTAGTGTCGTACGCGGGAGGCAGGACTGCTGGGCCGGAGCACCGAGGTTTGTCTGACGTCCTCTGGGGCGCCATTTCTTACCCTGTATTGCTGACGAGCGCTTTTCTCTGCGTCGTTTCTGGGATGACTAGTAAACACTGCGTGCTCACAAGGCTGATCCGTACTGACATAATCTGCATTCTGCGTCTTAATCAGCTAACGCTGTGGGAGAATGTGCCGGCAAGGTAGGGTTTGGAGCCGGCGAACTGCGTGCTTGGCGATGACAGGTTGTAGAGGGGGATGGCGGTAAACTCTGCCGGTGTGAGCGTCTGCCCTGGGGACAGTGGCCAGTGCTGCTCGGGGAGAGGCCAGTATTGCAGGGCACCCAGGCCTTTCTGGTAACTAGGCCTGGGTCAAGGGGAGATCTGTACGCCTTCCTTGTAGAATTCTCCAGGACAGTGATTTTTCTCCAAGTTATTTTGGGAGGGCTGGGTCACTTGGCCACAGGGGGAGGAAGGGAAAGGAGCGGAGAGAAAGGTGGGCTCCCTGCTTGGGTCTCAGCATCTGCAGTGACACCCTCAGGCCGGAGGACGCCCACTACTGGGCGCTGCCCCCCTGGTCTGCCCCCTCCTCTGAGTAGGGGCCTCGTCACCCAGCTTCTCTCTGTGTACTCGGCCGCCGGGGCACTACACGCTCCCCGCCCCCCACACGGCCCAGTGGTCCACGTGGTGATACTCGTAAGAATAAAAACATGTTTGCAACATTCTGTGTGGGCGGTCGCCTGCCAGTTCACAAATGACGTGAGAATGTCATGACAATGAGAACAAGCAGAAGCCGCCTTTAAAAAAAAAACCTGCCATAATTTGAAACGTGGAGGCTAAAAATCCCACCGAGGAGAGTGCAAGCTGACACTCTACACAAGGAAGCCCAGTAGATGGCTCGTGGGAAATGTCGGGGCCCCTGGGTCTGAGTCTGTCTCAGCTCCAGATTCCACCCAGCAGCTCCTGTGGCTTTGTCCCCTAGGGCTTACATGTCACCTGGGGCACCTCTGTGGTCAGATTCCGGGGGAATACTGGGGACTTGGAGAGCCACCCTCCACTTGTCAGCTTCCTAAGGCGAGGTGCCCGCATTTCAATGTCCTCAGTCTCCCCTCCAGCAAAATTGTTTTCTCAGGGAGCCTTCCCCTATAAACGTCTGTCCCTCCAGGCATGCGCCGCACCCTCACCACTACCGAGCTACTGTATGGTTTACTTACTTGTCTTCATTGTTGTCTGCACCCCCATTGAAATTATGCTACAGCAAGGCAAGGATTTCTGCCTGTTGCCCCCCTCCCCTGTGTCCCTGGGATCCAGCATCTGCTGGGAATGTGGCAGCAGCCCTGAGTGCTTGAATGAATGGGTGTGCGTGCATTTCCTTCCCGGTCCCTTTCCTTGCCAGTCCATTTCCTTCCTGGTGCATTTCCTTCCCTGTGCAGTGTCTGCTCAGATCCTTGGCATTTGGTTGGTTGAGTTCTCCATTAAAATTTGCTCTATCATAAAAATAATACGTTTTATGATTTTTAAAAAGTGGGAAAAGTCCGAAACTGACACAAGGAAAGAAAATCACTGCAGTGGTTCTAACTTTGAAAGGAAACGTATGTTAAATTTTACTTCATTTCCTGGGAGGACGTTATTTTCTCTGCAAAAGTATTTTTTTTAATTTTTAATTTAATGATTTTAGAGAGAGAGAGAAAGAGAAACATCGGTTTGTTGTCCCACCCACCCATGCATTCATTGGTTGCTTCTTGTATGTGCCCTGACTGGGGATTGAACCCGAAACCCTGGTATACCGGGGTGACGCGCCAACCAACTGAGCTACCTGGCCAGGGCTATGTAAGTAATTTCTAGATATATTTATTGTGCAGTGCATTTTACATTCAGCTTTTCCACTTTCCATGTAATGATAACAACTTTACCATTACATTTTTAGTGAATTCAAAATTACATTAAGTGAACTTACTCTATTTTCCTTAGACTCTGTTGTTGGTTCTGGGCAGTATTTCCATTTTAGTTGCTACTATCCATGCTGAGATGAACATCCTGGGCATATCACTCCCCCTGCCTTTCAGATCGTTTTCTTGGACTGGACTTTCCCAGAGTAGAAGCAGTTTATGAACAGTTTCAAGGCTCTAACGCTTTGTCAACTTTGAGACCTCCCTCGGGGGTCCTGTGGGTGGCTGACATCCAGCTGCACTGAGTCGTCCCCTTTGAAGATGGATTCAGAAACGTGCATTCTGTTTGCTTCAAGTGCTTTTCGAGATGCTTTCCTTCCGGGTTGTGGAGTTTGTCGGAGAGGCCAGCTGGTACTGTGGACGGAATCAGGCTCTGAACTGAGTTGTGTTTTCAGCTCTGGCTCAGCCCCTTGTTGCGGAGAAAGCTGGGGGCCAATCGATCTGCTTCTGAGCCTCCTTTCCTGCATCAGCCAGCCGCATGCCGTTCCACCTGCTTCGTGCGAGGGTTGGTGAGACGGGGCACACACCGCCTGACACACAGAGCCCGGCATACAGCAGGTGCTCAGTAAACGGACGCAGGCGTCCCACTGGCCGGGAAGGTCACACGACAGAGACCGCCCCCACTGCTCCCCACGTACAGAAGTAACAGACGCAACAGCACTTTTCCATCCCGTGTTTGAGGAGCGGCCGGAGGGGCCAGCATCTGTTTTGCGTCCTGCGGCATGGACTGCTGCTCTGCCCTCCCCGAGTTGTCGCTCTGTGCCTTTCCCTCTACAGGGCACCACCTCTCGGTAACAGCTGCCCCTCTGTTCTTAGAGCTTTGTGGTTTTATTGGACGTGTCCTGTTTCAGATACAGTGTTCTTGGGTGAATTTGTGGGTCCTTTAACTATTTCCTCAACTGTCTCACAGTGTCATGTTGGTGCTTTCTCACTTCCCCGTGGCTGGGGAGGCGGCTGCTGCCCTTGGCCTTGTCAGTGGGCGTGTCGGTGGACTCTCCACTGTTCGCGGGGGCCCGGACCTGCCTCCGAGGACACGTGGGCACCAGCATTCAGTGCGTCACACTGAGGAGCTTTGGGCAATGTCATCTAAAACGGCGAAAGGTGGGCAACACGCTAAACAGTCAGCACGAGTGGAAGGGTTCAGCGAATCAGGACACTTCCAGGAACGGAGTATTTGGAAGGCAGGCAAGACAACCCCAGCTGTTTATGAAGAGGTTCCATGGTATGAAAATAATTACAATTAAAAATTGTATTTATGGCCAGGGCCTGTCTAAGGATGAAAAGGAAAGTGGATACGGAAAATGCTCGGAAAAGCTATGCCGGCAGAAATTGCTTCTGAGTGGGAGGGACCGAGGTGTTTACACCCCGTCCCTTTTCAAGTTGCTGTTTTCAATTTTTTTTAATGCTGAGAACAAATGGCTTTCTCTGTTGAAAAAAATAACTGTGCAGGAAATCGAAGAACACAGATCTTTAAGGTGGAATCAATTCACTTCGTCCTTCTGTAATTTCATAAATTAAAATTGTGTTGTTAAATCCTACCTCGGGGTAGAATCTTCTGGGGTTTTTGTTATTGTTGTTGCTGTTTTAAGGTCGCCTTTAATGCCTGTCCCGGAGGAGACACTGAGGCGCAGAAGCTTTCGTGTATTGATCATCGATAGGCTGAAGAACTTCATGTTCCCATCTCCGATCGATAGGTAATGTGGCAAGCGTCTCGTCTCTGCCATGATTTACGACCGCGAACGTGTGGAGAAAAGCACGGGTCTGTGTCTCCGTTATTAGTGTGCGTCTGCTCAGCAGCTCCCAGGACCTGTTCGGAGACACCTGCGTTTTCCAGAGTTCTCTGTGAGCACGTGAGCCCGTGGCCAGGTTAAGCATCGCGTTAGGGACATTCTGCCCCATGGGGCACTGGCCCGGGCACAGGCGGGCTACTGCGCTGATCAAATGCCCTGCTCGGGCACTACCAGTTGTGGTGATTTTGTTCAACTTCCTGAGCCTCCGTGCCCCAGCCTGCAGGGCAGGAACGATGCTGTGTGATGGTGTGACTCAGGTGAGGTGAGCAGAAGCGTCTCACATGGGCTAGCTGCTCTTCTCCTCTTTGTCCTGTGTCCTGCCCTGGAAGACATGCAGCATCTCTGGGTAGCACACGACAGACCCCGAGAAAGCCCACAGGAAGGAAACGCGTGTGATGTCACTTCGGCAGCATGTCCCCAAGTCACTGCACAAGGAGCAGAGAGCCAGCCGCCCTCCCCCGCACCAGAGTCCTGGGGACGCAGCGGGAATGTAGCTCTGGGTCATTCTAAGGACACACACGGTGCAGTTCAAGTGCGTCCTCGGCCACGTGCAGAACAGACATCCACGGAGCATGGGTGAAGTGGCAGAGTCAACTCTGAAATTCTAAGAAACGGGCCAAAAATGTCAGTCAGCTTTTTGGAGCTCTGGAAATGAACCAAAGTTCTGTAGAAACCCAAGGAGCCCTTACTCAAGAAAACAGCTGAATCTTCATAATAAGCACAGCAAGCTTTGTGGCATTTTCACTCACCCCGGTCCCGTTGCCCACGCCCTCCCTCGGCCCTGGCCTTGGAAGGAGCAGTCCCCCTTCCTCTACCAGAGGAGGCGTCCAGACCTCAGTCCCCAAGAACCGTGTCTGCCGACCCGTCTGCTGGCTGACCTTCATCTCACCCGCGTGCTCTGGAACCTGCCACGTGGCCGGGGCGCCAGGCCAGATCGTTTCCGGGCACCTGTTCCTCATCGCTGCCTGAGGCGGTAGTTGAGGAGCCGCTGTGCTTGGTTTGGGTCAGTGTTGGAGGGTAGTGACTAGACGTGCTCAGGGCAGCACGCTTTCCGGTGGGGACCGTGTATATAACGCAGCTCAGGGCCCGATCTTAACGGAAAGGCTAAAGGGTTGGGCAGGGCCCGATGAGATGCTGTGGGTCGTTCCGATGACATTGGCTGGTTTGGGGGCCGGTGTGCAGGACTGTGGGGAGAAGGCCGGCCTCAGCGTGGACTGGAAAGCTGCTGCCCCGGGGATCGCACCGGCTCCTCCGGGCTTCCGCACACTTCCCGCCAGGGGCCTGTGCCTCACAGTGACAAAACATCGCACGCGCCTTCTGAATGCTCCTGAGACAGCCAGAGTTTTGGGTCCACACTGAAATATTTTTTGGGATTTTCAAACAGCTGATACAAGGGATCAAGGGGGTACGACCTTCGCACTTCAGGATGTTTGTACTTTCGGTACAAATAACAACAAAACGTCCTCTTCTTCCTCCGCACGGGCTGCGGCGTGCGCGGCCGAGGGGCTAGTAGGCGGGCAGGCAGCACCTGTGCAACCTGCGTGGGGAGTGACCACGCATCCGGGAAAGCTGGTCGCCAGGTTTGCTTTGCGCCGGATGGCATTTTGACAACAAAGACAAGCATCCACACAGTCAGGGCGCGCGTTCTGCTCAGACGCCCCCGGCACGCCCTGGAGCTGCCTTCGGGCTGCTTTGCTTCTAGACCTTCGTTTGCTGTGACTCTGAGACTGGCCTTTTATCAGCCTCTGAGCCCTTGTGGGGTTTCTCGTGTGGTGGCTCCTAGAAACGTGGCATCTGTGGCACCTGCCGGGGCTGGCTGGGGACACCGCGAGGTCTTCCCAAGGTGACGCGAAGGGGTGCGTGCTTGCGCCGCCCCTGCAGTCAGGTACCTTCTGCGATGCCACGTGAGGAGCCTGGGGGACTTGGGGGCCAGAAAAACAGGAGCAAGTGTTAAATCCGGGATTATGAACTTGTGCTTCCTGAGGACGTCGAGGTTACTCCCACGGTGTTGCCCAAGTACGAAGGGCGAACGGGCTGACAGTCACTGAGCTGCCGCTGCGTGTCCGGCACACGCCTCGTGGAAGCTCCTCCAGCGATCTCCGTGACCCCAGGGGGCGCTTCTATTCCCACTCCAGGGAAGGGGAAGCTGAGAAAGTAAGGGACGTGCCCAGCTCACAAGTGGCAGAGCTGCGCCCTGACCGGCGTGGCTCAGTGGGTTGGGCATCATCCTGCAAACGGAAAGGTCGCTGGTTCGATTCCTGGTCAGGGCACGTGCCTGGGTTGTGGGCCAGGTTCCCAGTCAGGGGCATGCGAGAGGCAACGGATCGATGTTTCCCTCACACATCGATGGTTCTCCCCCTCGCTCCCTCCATCCCTCCCTCCCCCTATCTCTAGAAATAAGTACAGTTTTTTAAAAAATTGGCAGAGCTGAGAGCTGAACCTCAGTCATTCTAAAGACCGTGTTTCTTGAGTGACTGTCTTCGTCAATATGAAATCCCATTTAATCGAACTGGCTGTCTTGCTCACAGCACTTGCACTGTGGCTTGGCTTTTTTGTGGCAAAAGCTTCGTGGAGAGGGTGGTCTGTGCACTTGGCCTTGAAGGCTGGTTGCAGTTTCTAAAGGTGGAGGTGGTTGGGAGAACACTGAGGGCAAAGGGAAAGGCCTGGGAACATAGTTCCTATCAACAGGATGGGCATGGTGCTGCATGTGTGTGATCACGGTCCCCATCTCAGCCGCCTTTGGGGGACAGAAGTTGCAGGAATGGCTGGATGGCTCCCAGGTTCTCAGGAGGGCCTGTCTCAGCCAGCGTGGGCTGCCACCACTGAGCTCCAGCCCATGGTTGCGCCTCAGGAACCTGGGCTGAGGTGGGCATATGATTGCATTTCTGAAGCAGACAGATATCTGAATTTTTATGGGAAATGTTCAGATTTTAAAAGTTAATGTCTCATTAAGCTGTTTTTCAAAAAACACAGAATATGCCAAGTAGAAATCACAGCATTTCCAACTCTAACCTCTGATGCAAGGCCCAGAGAGGGTGAGCTACTTGTGGAAGGTCACACAGCAGTGAAGCAAAACCAGTGTGCTTAGTGACCCCTGGGTTCTTGGTACCATGCTCTGAATTACACAGCCGAAATGAACATCCTCTAGAAAGGCAGATGGGCCATTGTCCCGGGCCGCAGCAGGTGTTCAAGCAAGGAGAAGATGGCCACCAGTCACCGAGGTGGCCCCCTAAGGGCGTTGGTGCACAAGGACAAGCTTGCTTTCAACCTGGAGCTGCTGTCCTCGTGGGAAGACGTGGGGCACGCTGTGTGGCCTCCCTGGAGGGGCTGCCCTGTGCAGGGTGAGTCTGGTGCTCCGAATCCCAAGTCCGTGTCTCCCGGAAGAGAGAGGATAGGGGTGGGAAGGAGGGAGGCGAGGCGGCAAAGGAGAAGGAAGAAAAGAAATTAGAAACAAAAACTAGAATTACTTCTTTTGTTTAGGCCAATAGACAAGATGTTTGGCTCACAAAAGGGGACAGCTAACTAAGACCATTATTGATATGAAGGTTCATTGGAACCTGTTATTTTCTTCGGGAGGGGAACGATAGAAATGATTCCTTTACCATCGTCTCCGGCAGAATAGAAACTTGATCCTGTCTGTTCCCCGGTCACAGACTATAAAGACTTAGTCTTCTGAAAGATTTTTGTTAATAGAAGTGTTTCTTTAATCTACATGTCTACTGTCTAGCGTGGAATGGCAGGCTGCCCAGGGGAAGCGTCTCAGCTGGAGCCCCCATCTGGCGTGGGCTGCCATGGATTCACGTCGAGGGGTGTGCTTTTCAGCGAGTGCCCGGCCAGTGCAGTTCGGCCTCACACGTGCGTCCCCTATGTGTTCGCTGGCGGTTAAAACCCGGCCCTCAGGTGGAACAGGTCTTAGTTAACTCGTTCGATATTTATTGCTGAAGTAGCCTCGCGTCCCAGTTTGCTGGGGACCGTCCGTTTTCCCCAGTGCCACCTCAGTTTGCCGTCCCCGTTTGTTCTCACGAGTGTCCTGGTTCTCACATGCGAGGACGTGGTCGTGCTGTGGCGGGCTCACTCTGTGCCAGGCATCTTCCCCACTGGGGGGAAGGGGTGAGGGGGCAGACACTGCCCCTGCTCTGTCCTCATAGAACCACCTCGTAGCTCAGCCAGCCCGGACAGGTCCCTGCACGCCCTTGTGCCTCCGTGTCCTCATCTGTGGAACGCGGTGGGCCGGATCTACCTGGTGTGGTCGTCGTGGGAATCAGAGGGCCCATGGCACACAGAGGGCCCAGCAGAGTCCGGGGCACAGGGAGTGTGTGGGACACACGTTCATTATCAGTGTCACTGGTGTTTCTCCTGACCGGCCCTGTGTGCACACAGGAGGAGAGGGCTCACCGAGATGCGTCGTTGGCCAGCTTGCATTCAAAATGACAGAGTCCAAAGGCATTTTTATTTGTTGATTGATTTAGCAGATAATTCACATGTTTTCTTCTAAATGCCCCTGCTCTGAATTGGGTTCTGGGGATTCACCGGTGCAGAGGCGGGAGGTGGCCCTTGCTGAACAAGGCCCCAAAGCGGCACGAACTGCTGAGGCCCGTGCTGTGCACGGGTGAGGGCAGGTCTCTGGTTCCGTCGGAGGCTGAGGGAGGCTCTGTGGTGGGCGAGTTGTCCCGAGATTCTTGTATCCAAGCCCCAACCTCCTGGACCTCAGAGGTGACCTTATTTGGAGATAGGATCTTTACGGAGATAATCAGGACAACATGAGGTCACCAGCGTGAGCCCTAATCCAGTGTGACGGGTGTCCTCGTAAAAAGGGGACAGATGAGGGCAGAGACTGGGGTCTCTGCGCCTACAAACCAAGGACAGCAAAGACGACAGCAAAGACACCAGCAACGCCCCGAAGGCAGGGCCAAGCCCAGGCAGGTCCCGCCTCCCAGCCTCCTGTTCCCCTAACACCCTGAGGCCAGACCTGTGAGAGTGAGCATTCCACCCTCTAGGGCACACTGTCACAGCAGCCCCAGGACCCTGACACACCTTCCCAGGGCAGTGGGCACCCAGGCGGGTGTTGCCAATGAGCCAGGTGTGCTTACAGTGGTGGGCACACCCGGCCACCTGGTGAGTGCTGCTGGGGGCCGGCCCGCCCCTCCCTCCCCCTTCACTGTGGAAGCTCTGAGCTCCATTCCAGCCCAGCTGCTTCACAGGTCTCCAAATCCCAGGTGACAAGGAAGAGGTGAGGCTGCCAAGTGTGTTCGGGGGAGAAAGGCACGGACGGTTGTTTTCCAGAAGCGAGTGCCACCCAGGCAGCCACAGGAGGGAGGAACAGGGCTTCCAGGGAAGCACGGCTCGGGGGTTCTCGGGGACCGCCTCCACTCAGGTTTCTGCTTCCTGCCAGGGTCCATGGCTGGCTGGTCCCTTTGACCGAC
>PVKM010038178.1:0-14193 GCA_004027735.1 Carollia perspicillata
GTAAGCAGTCACAAGTACAGCCACCTTGGTTAAGGTTCAGGTCTTCAGATCCCTGTCTGGTTGCCCTCATGTTATTCCATACACTATAGTGGTGGCCAGGGATTAGAGCCCTTAAAAGGCCTCATTCCAGTGTTCATGACAGAGATGGAAGAAATGTACCTAGACTCAGAATCTACTGCTAAGGCCAGGAACCTGTTCCTCAGGGGAGAGGACAGCAAGAGGCTAACTAGAGAGGAAGGGAAACTGGAGACAACCAATACGTCCCTTAACAGGTTTGAGAGCACCAGCCCCCAAAAGAGGGGGAAGCTAGATCAGTGTCCATCACTTTGCAGCTGTAAACAAGGTGCTTTGACCATGTTTCAAGTTGTGTGCACACCAGGGGGCTTCCTGGTTCGACACTTCCAACAGCATGTAATGCTAAGTAGAGAATGGCTGCCACTATTCTCAGAAGCACCAGACCTCAAAGACTGAGGATAAACAACAACTCACCTCATCAAAACGAGTAACTACTAGAGTAGAACATGTTTCAAGATTGGAAACTCAATCTTTATAGGCAGGCCAGAACACTGATTTTGCCATGCACAATAAACAATGTCACGAAGAGATGGGTATATAAGAGTCCAATCACTGCCTGAGCACACACTCAAACTTTAAAAGGCAAAAGTGTTTTCCTCACCCATGGCAAGCACCAAAAATGAGGTTTAAAAGGGCTAGGGGAGGAGGACTGGGGAATGACCGTGTACAGGGTCTGGGGGTTTCTTTGCAGGATGATGAAAATGTTCTGCAGTTAGATAGTGCTGAGAGCTGCACAACACTGTGAACCTACTGAATGCCGCTCAATGGTGACTTATGTGAATTTCATCACAGTAAAAAGAAAGGTACTTTAATCACTGCCCTCAAGTGTAAGTCAGAACCATCCAGAGGAAGAGTAACAAACACCGAAACAGGTGCAGGAAGACCAGAGCTTTAAAATTCACATCTTAAAGTCCCACAACTGGAACTGTCAAATCACCGACTAGCTGAAGAGGAGCGTGAGGGGATTTGATTACTACTTATTGAATCTGCCAGTTGCCTGTGCTCATGGCTTAGTTAACAATTGGTGTCACCAGTACATTTTGTGTTGTTATAATGAAAACAAAACTTAGCTTTTGTCTGCAAGGTTTATTTCACAGAGCACACATTTATATGGAGGTATAACAGTGTTTCAACACGTGATGCACAAAAACTCTCAGAAATATCATTATTCGGATGATTGTCTCTGCCTTCTTTGTAAAAGAACTAGTGTATAAAAATAGTTTTTAAAGCGAAGGCACCAAGCTCTAACCTGTAACAAAGGTATATAGTACTCTGAATAACAAAAAGAGTAAGAAAGAATAACTACTTCCTTTTGCTAACCCAACACTGGTGACTAGAAAATAACGTGGGCCTGCTTTGGACTATTTGTGACTCACCACAAAACTCACTAGCATTAGGACAACCAATCTGCATTTAAGATTTAGTCGATGGTTTCAATCAGGATTCCATGCATTTTGGCCAACATATATCCTGTATGTGTGTGTGTGCATGTGTATATCTATGGGCCTAGCTATCACAAGGACTGAATAATGCACAGCTCCTGTATTCACTTGCAGCCAATGGCTACAGAAAGGCAAGCAAATTTTGGTCCCACATCCCACGCCAGAATGTATACTGAAGGGCAGGACTGGAGAGCATAAACAGAAAAAATTATACACTGTAAACATTTAGAGGGATTAAACATACCCCCGCCACACAACCAAATACTGCCTTATGTACACAATAAAAATAATACACGTTTCTGTAGATAAACTTCAATAGGTACTTCAAAAGGAAATACAGACAAGAACACAAAAGATGCTAACTGTTCCAAGATCACACTCTCTAGGACTCCCAGCATTTAGAGCTATCAGTGCTTGTGTACTCAGCTGGCAGGGTTAGAAATATACATACATAATGATAAAATATGCTTTCCTCTCTTTTGCAACTGTTGGTGTTGTTACATTAGAAATAATCCAACAAAGCTCTCGTGAGCAATCTTGAGTCCCTCACATAGCCCATTATGTTCACTACAAGATCAAACAGACATTTTTAATTACTAAATTACTGTAACTGTTAAATACAATAAACATTATTTTAAACATTATTTCAAGTATGTTCTAAATTATTCTTTTAGAAGTTCAAGAGGTACTATTTTATAAAAACACCCGTGATGCACACTCAAACACGTGTTGGCAGGAAAATACAAACATGAGAGACCTTGGAGACAAAAACGCTATTTACTCAGAACCCTTTCTTATGCGCAAGAGTCAAGATGAAACAAGGGGGCATCTTCTCAGATCTGCTAAGACGACTTTTTTGGTGTTTTCCTTTTTGGGGATGGTTATTTTCTTTGCCTGGTTCAGGTGGAAATGGAGAAATTTGGGGCGATGGGCCTGGAAGTTGAAACCCAGAGTGGAGGATAAATTTTCTTCCAGGCTGCACGAGGTTTACATATCTGACCAGAGGGAAGAAGAAAAGGAAGATTAGTAGAGAAGATGCTGGTCTCACAGCAACTGGGCCTTGTCCTTCCTTTGTTCGGGGTGGGCCAGAGACCCTCAGCAGCCCGCTGGAGATGCTGACACACTGGTGCTTTTAGACATTTTCTCTATATCCGCAACCTCCAAATGAACCCATGCTGCCTGTGAATTTCAGAGAGCACTCAAGGATAGAAAGCCAAAGGCATTTTGGTTTTGGAAACACAGGTTGACAGGCAAATTCCACAGACCTCCCAAACCCTCTGCCCTAAGTGATAATCTGCACGCTGTCAAGTAGCCAGTGGATCAGGAGCAAAGAAGAATCAGAGGGATCTATCTGGGATGTGAAAGAACCTACTTTGTATTATCTGGCAGAACATGCAGAACATAAAAATTAGAATCAAAGTCATTTACTCTCTAAAAACTAACTTGATGGAAGGCTCTTTGACATCAACCTAGCTTTTAAACCCACCACTGTCTTCCCCCTCACCTCCAAAGTTACATGGTGCCAAGATGGCCCTGGAACAGCAGGAAGCAGAACTGTTCAGGGTCACCTGCCTTGCAAACAAAATGAAGACAAGATAAAGCCTTACCTGATGAAGCAGAATCAGATTTGTTTCTATCTTTGTCTTCTAAAGGTATCTGGGAACTTCGGTAGAATGTTATGGAACCTTTCAGATAGTGCTTTTGGCTATCAGGAAGAATATCAGACACGAGTGGTTCAATCTCGTTGGTGATATCTAGTATTTGGTCATGGGTACTTTCCTGTGACACTGACTGTAAACTTCTGGGTGGTTCCACGGTGTTGCTGGTTTCCCCAGCCTTTTCAGTTTTTGTTACTTGGTTCGTAATTGTGTTGGTGGATAGCCTGGAAGGAGATGTTTTTGTCAGAACCCTAATCACCCCCAAACCAGGGCCTTGTCCCGAAGGAAATCTCAAGCTTTAATGAACTTTTATGAAATGAATGCCTTGGAAGTGAATGAACTTTCAGGATAAAATGGGAAGGCTGGATGGGACCCTGGAGATCACAGAACACACTATGTTCCAAACTGTGTCCTATAAAGTCCTAGGTTTCACGGACATGCTAAGGGACTCAGAGCACTTAAGTGTGAAGGCTCCAAGAACCCCGTGCCTACAGCAAACTGACCCAACACGTGGCCAATAAGGTGGAGTGAGGGCTAACATGAGTTCTCTAGGTCCAGTGCTCTTTCCACACCATCACTATGCCTCTTAGCAAAGTGTTATCATGGGCCTTGTAGGTTAATGTCTTTCCGCTAATCACCCTAAGAACCTTCCTTTCTTAGAATCTGTCCCCACTCTTCAGACATAACCTCTGGCCATCAGTTTCTCCATATGTAAAATGAGGCCATCAATATGGAACTCAGAGGTGCAGTGAGAATTAAAACAGGTCATGTAAAATGCCTTGTATATAGCAGTCACTCAATCGATGACTCCCTTCCCTAATTTTACGAGACAACATTAACCAGTGTGAACAAAACTACAGTTTGGAGTCAGATGTATCTGGGTGTGAATTTGGGCTCTCCTCTGGAATAGTGGAAAATCGCATAAATAAGACACATAATCCCTCCTTGCCTCAGTCTCCTTATCTGTAAAGAAGGGGATGCTAGTCCTTACCTAACAAGACTGTTGTGGGTATCAGTTTCTGTTTCTGTAAGACAAGTGCTTGACAGAGCGCTTGACACAAACTAAGAGCTCACTCAATAATCTCATGTAGCATTCATTTTAAGAATGTCAATCATAATGCCACCAAGTTTACTCTGATAAGCTGAGTAACTCACCTGATACCTTTGGCCTGAGCCAAAGAGTCTTTCACCTGTTGTCTTAAGTTTTTCACGTCACTTTTTAAAGATGTTTTTGGCACTGAATAAACTTTGTCGGAATTGACGTCTAAAAACAGCAGCCTGGGTATGCGCTTCACATTTCTAAAGCTTGCCTTCGGTTTTCTAAATGGACTCACACCACTTGTACTGGCTAGAAAAAAAGGAATAAGATTAAAACTGAAGTTTCTACAACAAAGATAAGAACAAAGGCTTTGATAAAGATGTCTGCCTGATGGCAGGAAGAGTCACGGGCAGTGACTCTCGAGAGGCAGGTCCGGCAGCCCCCGACCTGCTCTACTTTCCACAACCGTGGTCTGGGCTGCTGCCCAGAACACCTGTCCACCCTACACTCAAGGCACAAAGGGGTCACCTTTAAGAAACTTGCCCTCTCCCTTTGCAGGAAAGAATGCCAGGCCAGAGGACGGGACTGTACCATCCTTCTTACCCCTCCTCCTGATCACCCAACCTAGCCAAATCCTGTCTCTTATTTCAGTCTCACCTTCAGTGCTGCCTCTTACCCTTTCCAGCACCCTAAGGCAGACTCTACACCTACCCTACTCCTACTGTTATGTTCTCGTTGCACTTTGGCCAAACTTCTTTTAATGCAACCACTTTGTGGCAGTATCACAGTTTGTTTATGTGTCTTGCCTCCCTGCTGGCTATGGTTCCTGAAGAATGAAGGCTCTGTCTTCATCTCTGTATCCCTGTAACTAGTAGAGGACCTGACTTGCGTGTCGTGGGATAAAGGAGAGACAAAGTGTTTTCTCAGATACCAATTACTGATGCCATAAAGCGGTTCCTAACTCATAAGAAAATCGATGACATATTTTCCAGGGCACTCATCATGAAATTATTTCAATTTTTCTCAATGACATAGACAAGACCATTCCCCCTGTGGCCAATCATGGATAACTGAGCTATGAAATGCTAGTACTCACACTCAGCTGAGAAGGAGCTGCCATCTATAGTCTTTCAGCACAGCCTGTAAAATAGCAATAGCTGCAGAAGCAGCGACTAACATTTACTGGGAGTTTGCTATGTGCCAGGCACTATTCTCTTAGCATTACAGAGATTATTTCACTGAAACCTCTTGGCCGCCCTTGGAAGACAATACCTTGCTTCCCCTTTTTCACACAGGAAAGGTGAGCACACACACAGATTAAATAACTTGCCCACAGCCACACAGCTCAGAAGCAGAGGAGTCCCTGGATGAACCTAGGTAGTCTAGCTCTTTTATTTTTTTTAAAGATTTTATTTACTTATCTTTAGAGGAAAAGGGAAGGAGAGAGGGAGAGAAATATCAATGTGTGGTTGCCTCTCATGCATCCCCTGCTGGGACCTGGCCTGCAACCCAGGCATGTGCCCTGACTGGGAATCTAATCAGCATCTTTTGGTTCACAGGCCCGTGCTCAATCCACTGAGCCACACCAGCCAGGGCCAGTCTAACTCTTACATAGCTCTAAGAAAAGTCAAAAGGCAAGCAAACCTGGTAGATCAAAATAATCTGCGTCATCACTCTCAGACTCATCCTCATCATCTGCCTCATGTTCCTCGTATATGTCAGTGCCGCCTGTTTGTGCAACCTATGACAAAAAAAAAGAAAATCAAGGTTAAATAAATAGTCAACCACCCTAACTTAGTTATTTCAAAGACCTATTTCAATTAAAAGGTTATTTCAATTTTTCTCTTACGCCCCAAGATTCTATAGGATATAGGACAGATGGCTCTAGTAGTGTCTTTCAGGTAGGGAAAGACGCTCAAGAATGAAAGACTTCCCTGAGTGGGAGCCAAGGGACAAGAGCTTTGGGTTGGCATGCGCGCTCTCCTCACTCCGAGTTCGAACTAAGGCAAGGTGGGGACAATTGCTGAATAACTACACAAGTTCTTGGCTACTGCTTAAGGTGAACTTCTCAGGCCAATGGGCTAAATGATCTTTGACATGGTGTCTCCCAGAACTTTTCAGAAATGGTATTTCTATTCTAAATTTTCATGATATGAATGACCACAACCGGGCAATGGTAAACAGGCACAGCATGAGTTTTGTAGCACAGAAGGTAAAGGACATAGAATCTGGAGGAAAAAGGCCTTGAATGTCTGTGATCCATCAAAAGATAAGGACACTTAGGCAAATATTTATGAGACAGACCCCCCAGAGCCGTAACCATACAGGAAGAATCTGCTGAGTTTGAGTTTATTCAAATGAACTTCTGTCCATCACAAGACATGAGAGTGTTGGACAAACTACAGCATGGGAGCCGATACCAGCAATACATATATCCAAAGGGCTCATAACCAGAGCAGGTAAAAATTCCTGCAGATCAATCAAAAAGGCAGGCAACCCAACAGAAACATAGGCCAAGGACTTAAAAAAGTGCTTCACAAAACGAAATATCCAAATGGCCAATAAGCATAGGAAGAGGTAGCCAAATCCATTAGTCACAAAAAAAATCGATAAATTCAACAATGTGAAAATGAAGATAGCATTACGAAAAGACAGAGCCATAAAATGGGAGAAGTTATCTGCAACACGAATGACCAACAGAGAGGTAGAATCTAGAACATTTATAGAACTACAAATTAGTAAGAAAAAGATAAATCAGCCTCAAAGTTCTGGGCAAAATACCTAAATAAGCATTTCACACAAGAAAACAAAAAACAGGAAAGCTAACTAAAGATCTGAAAAACATGTTCAACCTTTTTAACAATTAAGGAAATGCAACATAATACTTGATTTTATTACCACCAGACTGGCAAAACTGAAGAAGACTGTGAAGCAACAGGAAATATTATACATTGCTGGCAGGAGCACGGAGATTACCTTTGAGGTATTCAAATTTGTCTTTCTTGTCCTCTTCATAATTTCCTCAAATCTCTAGAGAAAAACACAATTTCAAACATGAAAACATTAAATACAAAACAGGGGTTCCAAAGAAGTTGATTATGTCCATTTTCCAGAAGTGGATAGTACCAGTAGCTGCTCCAAAGCCACAGACTTAATGGATATACAAAACCTTGGGCAGCAGTTGAATTCCTTCTTCTAGTCCAGGTCTCAGTCATCTAGAAAATACCTTGAGTGGTGATAACTGTACTTGTTACAGTAACACAGACATCCAAACGATTCCTCACTCTTAATTTTTCAGACTTTGAAATTTATTACTTAAACACATTATTACAAAACAATTAGAATTTTTAAAGATAATTTGAGTCTTAATAGACCATATCTGAGGCTGGTGTCAATGAAAAGAGTGTACCCAGGTGCAAGATTGTCAGAGCTTTTGTTACTAGAAAAAGCATAAGCATAGGAGGGATAAGGATTCTTTCCCAGTGTACACTTCTTTCCTTGTAAGTGAGAGCTGCAGCTCTCTGGCCTCCTCAGAGTGATGAATCTGACAGCGGCCCTGCAGCACCTCAGCCAGGGCCAAGTCCCTTCCTTGCTCCCAGATGAGGCACATGAGTTACACAGTGTGAGATCCTACCATACAAATCAAGTCGCCTGCACCTTGGCCTCTCAGAAAGACCTGTACTTTCTGCTTCTTCCCATTCAGTTGCTACAATTTCTAGCCCAAATTAGAAGAAAACCAAATTTCCATCAACCCCTACCATGATCTGAGTAACTGATCAAAGCAACTTTGTTCCTAGAGGTTTGCTATATTGAGGCATCACTCTAATGGCCACCGATGGTCCATGAGGGAGAGGTATGGTTAATAAAAGGAGACCCTGCTAGGAAGGAGAGGTCAGGTCCTTGGATAAGGAAAAAGACAGTAGCATGGTAAAAATAACCAGGACCTGGCATATCACTTATTTATGATTTTCAAAAATAGGTTTTGATATCATGTGCATAACAATATTTTAAACAAAGACTCAATCCCCCAAAACAAAGACAGAAAGGGTGGGTGATTACCTTTTTTCTTTCTGATCTTTCTTGTAAATTCCATAACACATTTTTTTCCTGCTCCTTCTTGCGTTTGTTGGCCTCCTCCTGAGCTTTTAGTTTGGTGTCTCCTTTCTAGGAAATTTGCATAAAAATATTTCATGTCAATATATCTGAATGACTTCAGACACTAGTTTTAAAATTTAAACAATAAATTGTTATCCAGCATAACAAGAATTTAACATTTTGATTTAGAGTGCTGATAACATATATGCTTTAAAGCATTTTCAAAGCATCCCCTGATAACATATATTTTCAAAGCATTAGTTAAAATGTACAAAACCAGGCTAACTATTATCGTGAGCATTTAGAAGGCATGTGTTAGTCCCCTCCAGAAACTCGGGGTTATCATGAATAGTTTCAAAGAATGGAAATGATTGCATAGCTATCCATTAACACAGCAATAGGACTTGAGTCTTACACTTCTCAAAAGCACCAAGAGGGTTCTTAAAAGGCACCTTCTCCAGGAATCCAAATGTATACAACCATTTATGCAACATGACTGATTTTGATAAATGATACACTAAAAGTGGAATGTAAATTAGGCTATTCAAACTGAGCTTAGTTTGGGGAATTATTTACCTAGTGATTTGAATTTACATGGGTTAGACATTCTTATTGGTGAATTGATGACTTTAAACTTTTAGAGGTATTTGTAATTTCTATCTTTATCTGTTGGGTAGATGTGGGGAACAATTTTGAGTGTTACCACACAATGCAGGATTGGGCAACTCCTACATTTAGTATGTTTAATCTGTGTGAGTGGTTTGGATTCCCTGAAACCAAGCTGCAATATTGTTTATGTGGACAAACTAAAGAACGGCTAATCTGTAATTTGCTTTCTGCTTTTGTTTTCCTTGATAAACACTCTAGGATTTTGTCAAGGGTGGCTGAAAGTGACTTACAGCGATGTGGGGTTATTAGCTCACTAGAGTGAAATGTAAAAATGCAGCCACAGAAGGCAGCATCTGTTCATCTTCTTTCTTGGGGAATTACATTTTTGCTTTGGGTTTCAACTGATTTTATAACCTAGTTCTCATCCCCTGATAAAGTGCAGAGCCAGCAAACCTGTAATAGCACTTTCTGGTTTTGTTGGTCCTGATATCTTTTCTTCTTTTTTATTTTCTTTTGTCGTTGCCCACTGTCAAATTTTGAGAACACTTCTTGGTCTTCCCCTTCTTTCTTTGCCACGTCTATCTCTTTCCTAATGACACAGAATATTTACATAACTCTTGGTATTTGTCCCGGTCTCTATCATACACAGCTTGCAGTAAGTACAATTTATATTTATACCAGATTCACTACATTTTCTGTGTTTTTACGCCACATGATTTGCACAATTTCACCCCTTTTAAATGGGGAAAACTAGCCCTTGGGAGCAGAAGATTTCAATGCACTGGTGGGCTACTTTGTATCTTAAAACACAAGAAAGACAGAATATCGCTCCTCCTTAACTATTTTAGACACATGGGACTCTCTACTTACACATGCTCACACCCGATATCACACAGGGGTGTGATAGGGGTAATTTTGAGGAGGGTCTGATAGTGCCCAGAGGTAGAAAGCTCAGTCCATAAAGATCAGTATTTACCACTTTTAAAATGCAAAATCAGCCCTGGCTGGTGTAGCTGAGTGAATAGAGCGGGTGCCTGCAAACCAAACAACCGCAGTTCAATTCCCAGTCAGGGCACATACCTGGGTTGCAGGCCAGTTCCCAGCAGGGGACATACGAGAGGCAACCATACATTGATATTTCTCTCCCTCTCTCCTTCCCTTCCCCTCTAAAGACAAATAAATAAAATCTTTAAAAAAATAAAATGCAAAATCAGGTCTGTTTACATAAGGCAATGAATACTTGTCTTCAAATTATAGTTTTTTGCTCTCCACAGTATCCCCTTTTCCTTTTCCCCAAAGCCATATAAAGTATATGGAAAGCATGTGATTATACTTACAAAACACTTAATATTTAAAAACAAACTCAAGCCCTGGTTGGTGTGGCTCAGTGGATTGAGCGTGGACTGCAAACCAAAGGGTCGCTGGTTCGATTCCCAGTCAGGGCACACACCTGGGTTGCAGGCCAGTTCCCAGCAGGGGACGCATAAGAGGCAACCATACATTGATATTTCTCTCTCTCTCTTTCTCCCTCCCTTTCCCTCTCTAAAAATAAATAAACAAAATCTTTAAAAAGAAAGATGGGAGGATCAAGAAAGCCTCTAATTGAGTCAGAATGCACACGACTGTACAATACATCTGTTGCCCACAGGAAATCCTTCCACCAATGATTGATGAGATTCAGGTGTCCCAAAGGTCACTGGGAAGCACTGTTATGAAAACACACAAAAGTATGCAGTCCAGGTTTACAAACTGTAAAGTTACAAAAGACTCTTGAAAAAGATAGGAGCTGACACCAGTGAATGCCAACAGAAACAGTCTTGTGTGATTACTCAGGTGCCGTCACTGAGATCTGGGATCCCGACAGGAGTTTTGGTTTCTGTATGTGTCTTCATGGCATGCCTTCAAGGGAAACAATGCAGGGAAGTGAAAGGGGCCTATACCACTCATCTGCACACCCATGTCCTCCTTTTGCCTGACATGCTTTCCACACTCATTTCTGATTCACGCTGAAGAAAAAGTCAATCACCTTCTGAGAATTCGTAATACATCTAATTTGAGGTGAAGTTTTGACTTTCAAACTTTAGACCCAGCCAAGACTGATAGCATAGAAAGGATGATACTGTGCTGACCTTTGCTCCATTTCTTTTTGTTGTTTTTCTTCTTTTTCTCTCTGTTCATGAGCAAGGTGTTGTTTTGCTGCCAAAATGTTTGTTTTCTCCTCAGCACTCATAATCCCTTGTGCACCTTTATGCGCGGACTCTGGTTTAAATGCACATGGGGAACAGTTACTTCAGGGAACTCTCAGTCCAATAAAGAGGTGTAAGACAACCAAAAACACTAAAAACAGTATGTATACATGGTCTAAAATTTATAAAAAGATACCTGTGACTATGTAACACATTATGTTCAAAACCCCAACTCCCCAACAAGTAGCATTTTTTCTTTTTAATAACTACTTGTTCTAAAATGAAATGATGTACTCTTCCCTCCTACTTTGGTTTAGCTCTTTTGCAATACCTTACTAAATGGATCCTATGGGAAAAAAGATTTATACTGAATATAGAGGAAATCAAACACATATTCAGTGTAAATGAAGTGTGCAAATCTTAAATACTTGATTAAATGAAAACACTAAATCCAGCATATGTTTTACAATTTGTTCATCATTTTTACTAAATAATTACTGTTTAGCTCACCACCGATAATAGTGTATTACGATATTTGACCGCTCATAAAGTGGGTAACTGTAGACAGCCAAAGAAACCAAGAGTATATCATATCAGTAACATAAGGTGACGGCATGAAGGCATGATAATATTTAATCCGTATGATTAATTTATTTTAAATAAAGCACATACGAACATGAGAGTTATAAGATATCTAGAACGAATAATTTATAATAAGATTGTTCCTGTTAGAAGAATTCACTGTGAAAATTCCTTCAAAAAGCAACATTCCTCAATATATATTTAAAATGAAGCAAAAGCCCTGGCTAGTGTGGCTCAGTGGATTAAGCATCAGCTTGAGAACCGAAAGCTCACCAGGTTCAATTCCCAGCCAGGGCACATGCCTGGGTTGTGGGTCAGGTCCCTAGTTGGGGGTGTTAAAGAGGTAACTGATCGATGTTTCTCTCCCTCTCTTTCTCCTTCCCTTCCCCCTTTCTAAAAAATAATTTTAATTAAGCAATATCTCTGGATATTAACAACACATGTGACAGGCAAAATATCAATATGGTAGTTTCAGGAATGTACATACTGCCCAGACATGTTACGGCTTATGTATGGCCACTGACCTACAGATCCTGATGGAAACTTGTTCAGCCATCCCTAGAACCATGCACTCTCACAGCTGTAAGGGACAGCAAGGATCACCTAGGCAATGCGTTCACCTAACCGGTACTTAAAATATCAGTCCCCAAAATGGACTTTCCAAAAATAATAAGGGGATGAGGATAAACAAAATATGATAAGGAAGAGTAAGCAGTGTGCCAGTGATTGGTTAAATCCTCTATCTAAAAGAAAGCTCACTCCCAAAGTTACCTGAATTAGAAGATAAAGTTGACCATTCCCATATCTTAACATTTGCTATGTTGACAAAATATAAACTCAGTGAAGGGACTTACCTTCATCGGTCACATGCTTTTGGCTCAGAGCCTCAGAGCTGGTAGTGGTTTTAAAAACTGATTCTTTTTTCCTTCTGATGGTATCTAATACATTTTGTGTATATAGGTCATACTGAACAGGAAGTGCTTTACAGGCAAGAGTAGGTTGTGCCGGTTGTTTTGTCATGACCAGAAAAAAGGATGGTGGACGATTCTTTTGGATTTGCCTACTGAGAAAAAGTTATAGTTAATGGGGAAAATCTGATATGATTTTGTAATTTACACGTGACAATTAATTCTCAGTGTACTATTTAATAAAATATGTATGTGATCATGATATTTTATAATAAAGGAAACCCTTTGTCTTTTAGAGGATTTTTTCTTTATATTTACATTACCATATATACTATATTATTTCAACTATGAAACACTGATATAAAATGTATCCTGGTAAAATACGTATCAGAAACACTGCAAATAAGCTACTTACTTAGCACTGAAGGGATAGGACGAACACCATCCACTTGCAGATGGCCATCTACAAACTGGTACCTGTGTCAACGGGCGCTTCTTGTTGGTTTTTGATTTCTGCAGAGATCAATACAATCAGATAAGAAATTACAGGCAATAACTTACTACAGCTGGCTTTTCTAAGAGAAAAATATTCTGAATAATACACAATTATAGCTCTTTAAAACACATAATTATGAGAATTAGCTACAGAGATATGTTCTTCCAGACTAACAATTCATATTACACAACTCAAGCAGACCACAGAAATAATTAATTTAAAAGAAATCTTTTACTTGAAAGCCTAATTCTATTTCTAAATCCTACTTTAAGTGTTTGCAGTATTTCTCAAATTTTTTTTCTTCAGAGTTTAAAAGCACGGTTCATATAAACTCTTACATCTCCTTTCTACTAAAAATTAGTATTTCACCTTCGGGGGAAATGGGTATGAGGAATATCAGAAATTTAAATCATCAAAGTGAGTTATCCTATTTTATTAACTTTATTGCTGAATGCTATAAATTATAAATTGTTTATATTGGGAAACTTGACCTATCACATCATCTATAAAATTAAACCAACAGATTTTAATAGAAGATTAGTCAGTAAACAGCGCTTGACAAACCTGTGGAGTGTCTCTGACTTTCACCTTGGAAGATGTTTCCACACTCACTGCAGGGCATGACTCAGGGGGTACTTTCACATTTGCTGTAGCAGGCTCCTCCACGGTCTCCTCCAGGATTGTTTCTAAGCTTTCCTCGCGGATCACTTTCATGTTAGCCTTGTGGAACAATTCCATGGTTGCCTCAGCTGATGTTTCCATGCTCACCTCTGGAGATGAGTCGCAGCTCACCTCAGAGGATGAATCCATGCTTACTTCAGGGGATGGATCGACGCTCACAAGAGACACATCCTCACTCCCCACAGGTGATATTTCAATGCTGTCAGACAGTGTTTCCACACTCACTTCTGGGAATGCTTCCATACTCACCTTGAGGGTTGCTTCCACACTTGCCTCGGGGGCCACTTCCGAATTCCCCTTGGGGGCTGTTTCCACACTTGCCTCAGCCTCAGGAGACACTTCTGCACTCCCCTTGGGGTCTGCTTTCCCATTCGCATCAGCCTCAAAGGCCACTTCTGCACTCCCCTTCAGGGTTGCTTCCA
>PVKM010038179.1:0-14173 GCA_004027735.1 Carollia perspicillata
ATACCGACCGGGGGTTACATGTTATACATTTAAATTACAGATGGGGGTATTCCCCCAGTATCCAGGACTGAGAGCTTGGGGACTCTGAATGGTGAAAAAGGAACCCACATGCCTTCTGTACCAGGCTGCCTCCAAGTGGCATGTCAGAATGGATGGTGGGGACAGCGGCCCCCAGGCCTCAGCGACTTACACAGCAGAGGGCGATTGTCACACCTGTCTCAGGCCCACTGCAGGTGGGCAGTGGCTGGGCTGAGTGTGGCCTCTCGGGACCTGGCCAATGGTGCAGCTCCGTCTCAAGCATTGTGGTCCCTGTGCAGGAGGGACTGTGAGAGCCCTGGGGGTCTTGACCTGGTGATTGCATGTTCCAGAGCAGGTGATGCACTGCTTTGTAGCTATTGGCCAGAACTAATCCCCTGGTGCTCCTAATGAGGGTGGGGGAGGGGCAGTCTTACTACGTGTTGCAAAGGGGGAGGTAGGCCCTAGGTGATCGACCCACCAATTGTGGTGAGGAAAATTGCAACAGGGCTATGCCATGTGGGAGAGGGGTTCCTTGTCATGGGGCTGCCCAGCAGGGACAGGTGTCTAGCAGATGCCCCTGGTTGCTGTGATGGGCTCCTTCAGGGTCTGCAAGGTCTCTGCTGACGGAGGGGCTGCGAACAGGGGCCTGGAGCAGAAGGAGGAGGTTGCAGAGTCAGCTCCTTCCTAGTTTTTCCTTAGGGTTTTAGGTTGGGAGTCACAGACAACCTTTCTTAGCTGATTCAGTGTCAGGAATACCAAAAGGGCCCAAGAATGAGGTGCCTGAGGAGGGAAACGTGTTTTTCTGTGGGGTCAAGCAGTGGGAGGGCTTGTGAGGGATAGTGAAGACCCGACTGTGATGCTGCCTGCCAGGGAGGCTGCAGGACTGGCATCTGGATCAGAAGGGCTCTATGCATCCAGCCAACCATCCACCCATCTGTCGGTCCATCTATCTACGTATCTGTCCATCTATCCATCCACCCACCCATCCATCCATCTATCTGTTACTGAATGCTAGCTTTGCATCTTACTGTGTGCATTTGGGTAAGTCACTTGACATCCCTGAGCTGTGGCCTTCTCATCTCTACATTGGGGAACTAATGACTATAAGGTGTGCCTCTCCCACTGTGGGGTGTAGTTCAATGGTGAGAGTGCTTTGTGAACTCCGGGGCCCTGGGCACGCGGGCAGCATGCCACACAAACTGTGAGGGGCCAGTGGCACTGGGTGTGGCTTTCATTACCTGTGTCTGGCCTGGCTTCCCTGCTCCCACAGCAGCTTGCTGCTCCCTTGAGCCCAACCCCCTCGACCCCCCGCCCCAGCCTCTGTCCCCCAGGTCCCTCCTTGTCAGCCTGCTGTCTGTACCCACCAGGGCCTTCTGTCTAGGGCCACAGTCATACAGAAAAGGAAAACAGAACACTGGACTGTTCAGATGTTTCTGGCTTTAAACGGGGGAAAATGGTGAAGAGTTTTCTTTGGGAAGAAATAATACTTAAATACTTGTTTTACCATGATCAATCCCAGTTGTGAAAATAAGGGTTCATTGCAGGGAATTTGGAGAACACAGAAAAGAACTGAGAGAAAAATGGGGGTCATCCCAGAACCCACCACCCAGAGGTCATAGGTCCTGGGCTCCTTCCTCCTAGTCCTGTTCTGTCTATTCCAGCATGCGTTTGTTCTGCTTCATTTCATAAAATTGGGGTCATAGTTTTGATAGCGTCCTTTTTCATTTAACAACATAATGTGAGCATTTCCCCTGTCATTAAATATTTGTTGCAGATGTGATCTTTCGTGGTTGCCTTGTAGCCATCTTGTGGCTGTCCCATCACTTTCTCTCCACATTGCTGTTCTTAGCTTCGAGGAATTTGGTGTACAGTCCCTTCGTGGAAACTAGCCAGTCTGAGAGAGAAGATTCTAGAAACTTTAGAGAGCATTTCTCCCTCACCATGCACATCTCTGACTGGGCAGACCTGGAAGAACATGGAGGGGCCAGGGTCCAACCTAGGGAACCTGGCCAAGACCACAGTGGTCTGTGCCGTGTGACTCCGTTCTCTTGGTCCCCACCCTGCTCACGGCCTCTCTCAGCCCCGGTGGGGTAGGCACTCTGAGGCTGTGGCTCCGCAGAGCCACGTGCCTGGAGCATCGGATCCAACCCAGCGACAAGTCCTTCCTGGCTCGTGGCTGGCTGGCTTGGGACCTAAGCCCAGGCCCTCAGGGAGCCAGCCTGCCCCAGAATTTCCCATGGCCCTGACCTTGGAATCCACTTCCTTGTCACCTCCTTGTGTCTAGTCTGCTTTGATTGAGGAACTCTCCAATACAAGATGGAAAAAACCCAAGGGTATGAAAGTCACTGCACTTTATAGCCTTTTAAGGGCCTTTTAAAAACAATGTTCATTTTTTTTCCTTTTTTTATGAGCTTTTTGGTACACACAGCACATAACCCCACATAAAATGGCTGAGCATTATGCTGGCGTAGAAACCCCGCATCGATGTGAAGGTCTGTGGAGTAATGGGCTAGCTTCCGGGACTGGGGGTTGCGGGGGGCGTGGGTGACGTCGCAGGTCTCTAGTCCTAGGAGGGTTTGGATTCCAGAGCAGGTGCCCTTGCTGACCCCCAGGTCAGGGCTTGGTGGTTGGGACTTTGGGGCGGGAGGCTCAGCCCCTTCCTGGGTATGAGGCCACTGCGCTTCTGACCTTGACCTCCAGCATCAGCTGCACATGCTGTTTTTGTCCTTGGCCGTGTGCTCATCATTTCATGGGAAATTTGCCTTGTTTTTGTCAGCCGGGCTGGGAAAGCTGGTCCCAAGTTGTGCGTTTACCCTCACGGGGCACCCAGTGCAGTTAGAACTGGCCTGCTGCTCCAGTACAGGGGGTGGGGCATGGTGGGGACTCGGTTTATTTCTCCTCCAAATCATGACTCTCCTGTCCGCCCAAACATGGTCCCTCTTGTCCCACAAATTCCAATATTTCATTGTCCAAAGGATCTCTCTGGTGACATCTCCAACCGTCAAAGAGCACACAATTACTCAGATCTTGAGGTCTGAGCTTTGCTTTGCAGAATAGGAGTAGGCGTTCCTGCTTATGGCGTGTCACTTTGTCCAGGCTCATGTCTGGGACAGAGCGACCCACTGCTGGGGACTCTGCCAGTGAGACCATAAGAGAATCAGAGAGTCTCACTTGCTCAAGGCCACACACAGGACCTAGGCCTGGAGCAGGCCCCATAAGAGACGAGTAGCTTTAGAAGCCCAGCCAGGCCTGGGCAGCTGGGGCAGAGCAGGGAGCACCAGCGGGTGCTTGTCTCGGAGCATGACAGGGCTGGCCGGGACTCGGCCACCTCCTGGCCCATGGCAGGGGCTCCCGGGTTAGGGGGTTGGTGGAGAGCGGGGCCCTGACTTCTCTCGGGGTGCGTGTGCCCCCCTCCAGGTCACTGTGTCCTTCCTCCTCCGGCAGAAGGGCTCCGTGTGTACCGATTGCCATCTCCGACCTTTAGTTTTCTCTGTAGCTCCGGTGGTCTGGAAACGTTTATCCTTTTCCTGATCAGCCCAGCTAACCACGGCCAGGGCTTCAGGCGAGGGGGCGTACCAGGGGGCATGCCTGGGCGTCTGCAGGAACTCCCAAGGGATAGCAGACAACAGTCTGCTGCTACCACATCACCTTTCCCATTACTCCCTCTGCCTTGGGGTCGAAGGTGCCTGTCCCTTCACTTGTTAGAGGTTCAGAGTCAGGCCTGGGGTCGGGGAGGGGATTCCTCCTTGTGTACAGCCCAAAGGCCAGGTGCACAGACAGCCCCTGGATGGAGCTGGGGCTCTGGGTTAGGTAGACCTGGGCGGAGGCCTGGCCTTGTGGCCCCAGATGGGGAGCGTACTGCACTGGGGAGATAAAAGTACCTGGGGCTGACCTGGCCGAGAGTGGTGGCACCGTCCTGTGGCTGGGGAGTGGGACCTGGCTTCTCCCAAGGGCCGGGCCTGGACCATACCTGTGTTCCCACCCCTCGCTCCTCATCTGTTTTGCTGCCTGGGGGAGAAGCAGTTTGGATTGGGAGGGGCTTGGCTGCCAGGACTGTGGGATCTGGCCTGGGCCCTGCCAGAATCCAGCTGGAGAAAACTCAGATCACTCAAGAGGGATTTTCTCTGTAACCCTCCAGGCGCAGCTGCGGGAGGCTCTTGGGTCCCAGGAAGTGCTTCCCTGCAGCGGTAGTTCCAGCATTTTCTGTACCAGAAGGCGCTGTAGCAGGCCCTCACTGGGCAGCCAGTGCTCACCTATTCCACCGAGCAGTTGTGACCTGGCGTCTCTTCTCTTCCAGGCGCACTGCCTGGGACCCCCCCATCCTTGAACCCAGAACCATCCTGGGGTTCTACTGAGTTCTGGCTCTGGAGTCCCCTCAGTGCCTCGGGCCCTAGTAGGGATTTGGGAGGCAGGGATACTCTGCCCCTCACCTCCACCAGGTGCTTACTCAGCGGTGTGCCCTGTGCATGAAGTTCACGGTCAGCCTGAAGGTCTTGGGGGTCTGCGGGGCATTCCCAGGGTCCCAGTGTCATCCCTCCCTCTGCCCCATGGTTTGTTAGCACTCTCTTTGTCTGGTCCCCTTCACCCTCTTGTTTACCATTTGCTGTTAACAACAGTAATTACAGTACAGTCGTGAGATGAAAACATGACTAAATTATGACACTGCTTGTGTAACAATCTCTTAAAACCGACTCGGAAGGCAACAGCTGCACAATTAGGCTATAAATTCTGGGAAATGAACTTGTCGGTGGCAACGGTACCTGTGTGGCAGTCGTGCGAGAGATAACTAGGCTTAATGGGCTTGAGAGGGAGCTCCGAGGATGGCCTCGTCGAGGAGGAGACTTAGTTCTTTGTCATAAGCCACTCGTTCTCTTACAAAGACAAGGGGCTCAGTGCTGGCCCATTAACTCCCTCTGTCTGCCAGGGCCATGGTGGCAGATCGTCCGTTTGGCAGGCTGACATCAGGGATTCTCTCCTGCCTTCAGGTGTGGCTTTGTTAGAT
Organism: Carollia perspicillata; assembly: GCA_004027735.1. Taxonomy (NCBI): domain Eukaryota; kingdom Metazoa; phylum Chordata; class Mammalia; order Chiroptera; family Phyllostomidae; genus Carollia; species Carollia perspicillata. The sequence continues at coordinate 5,021 of PVKM010038179.1, forward strand.
CCTCACACGGAGGCCCTGGCAGCCAGAGTCTGGGCCGCATGGCCTTTGAGGGGACTCAGGGGAGTGTCTGCAGTCTCCCTGGATGGGCTAGTGAGGCCTGCCACTCCTAAGCTTACCAGGACACTAAACAACCAGGTCCCTGAGGCCACAGGCACCTTGGATGAGGGTCTGGGAGCCAGAAGGCCATGCAGTTCGGTGGGGCGATGGAGCCTTGCTTCCAGTTTGCTAAGAAGGGTGAAGACTGAGCGGCAGTTAAAAGTGTCTTTGCATCACCCGCTCTGACAAAGGTTGGCAACCTGACTCAGTGACACTGTCATGGGGGCCCTGCCGCCTGTGTCCGCCCAGCCCGCAGCAGCACAGCCACCTCCTGCTGCTGCCAGCACAAAGCACCACAGATTTCAGTATCTCCCAGCTCTGACTCAGGAGTCTGGCAAGCATCTCACGGGGTTAAGATTAAGGTGCGGGCAGGGCAGCATCCAGATGCATGAGCATTCCTTGGCTTGTGGGCCCTCCTTCCGTCCCCAAGGCCAGCAATGGCCGGTAGAGCCTTGTTCATGTCCTCTCTCCCTGACCCTCTCTTCTGTGCAATTGCACAGTGCAGCCTTAATTCCCGTTCACCACATAATATAATACAAGTACGACCGGACATCTTCAGGGGGATGTTATTCTCCCCAGCAGAGGCAGGTGGAGTGCAGGGCCTTCAGCCAGTTGGGCCTTTGTGACTTCTGAGCTGAGCACAGGCAGAGCTTGGACTCGAGGAAGGATTGCTGAAATGATGGTCTTATAGGAAGTCAGAGCAAGAAGGAAGTGTGGCTGGGTCACCAGCATGGCGTGTCTGTACAGGGGACAGCTGACGTGCCCCAGGAACTCCCCTCAGAGAAGGGTGTGGAGATGCGTACCCAAAGCCCAGGGGCAGATGTGGCCCCCAGCATCAAAGATGGTGCCGGTTCTTCCAGGATGCCCTCCTGGACCACCTCCGCAGGGAAGGTACACACCCGGAAGCTGGCCTTGAAAGGTTCAGTTCAGTAGTAACAACTTTCAAACTAAGTGACCACCACACAAATCCCAGACATTGCCCAGACCCACTAGCAGGAGCCCTGGTGTGGCCTTTTGTAGCTTTCACTGTTCTGGGACTGCAAATCTCTTCGCCCGCAGCCTCGGACCGACGCACTGCCTCCTCCCTCTCCGGTCCCATCCTTGCCTCTCAGACAGCTTTCGAGATGATTTGCAGGCATCTTCCTGGACCTGTCCGCACAACAGATTTCTGGAGCGTGTCCTCAGGGACCTCCAGCTCTAGGCTTATTACTGAAGTCCTTCACCCAGAAAATCTGTTGACGGAACCATTCTCTCTGAACTGCAAGCAAATTGGGAAATTTGAATGTGATGCAATAAGCCTGCAATAAAACAGAGCCTCCAAGACGTGCACGGATCGTGGCTTCTCCGAGCCTGCGTCCACCGCGCACCTCTGCAGCTCCCTGAGCCGTCAGCCTCCAGGGTGGCCACATCCAGTATTTATTTTTTTTAATTAAGCCGCGAGGCTGTGTGCTCACCCTCCACAGATGCTTTATACAGCCCAGCCTTATAAGTTGCTGAAAGTTTTTATTTTTTTTTTTTAGCGGATAGTAAAATTAAGCAGTTATTAGTATTCACGAAAAATGCTCGTGGCAGGCTTCGCACACGTAATGAGAAGCCACCTGCAGTTCAAAGCAGTACTTGATAATGCTGTAATTAGATTTGAGATGCAAAAAAGCTCATTAAAATTAAATAACATATTTGTCACTGTTTTAAGAGGTACAGATTGCCTAGAACCATGCTGGTCTCTTGACCTTGAGTATTTTGGCGGAGTCCTTGCTGCCAACAATGGGAAAATAACATCAGCAATTCTGCAGAGAGTCCTGAAAACATGTTCCTCCTCGGCTCCGTCTGTGTTGAAAAAATTATATAGATATCCAGGGGAAATCACAGATTTGTGTACAGTGCGCTCCGGGAAGGCAGGGTGGCCAGAGTCAGCCCTCTCCCAACGGTAGTCCCGATGCCGCTGACGGGAGATGATGTGCCTAGGGGAGGCAGGGGGAGGCCAGCGGGGGGTGGGGAGTGGGGGGTGACGCACACGCTGTGGTGGGATCTATTGGAAGCAGCTGTGGCAGCAACCACTGCTCGCCCCTGTAGCCCTGGCCGGTAGGAAGCATCTGCTGAGAGCAGGCCCAGGGCGGCTGAGATTCAGACTGTCAGCCATGCGAGGACTAGTGAGATGTGTCCCAGAATTCCAGAAGGTCACAGCCTCATTGGGGACACCAGGCACAGGAAAGTCAGGTGCCAGGAAAGTAGGTGTTGTTAATAAAAGCAGCTCATGTTTGCTGAGCGCATCTTGCATGCCCAGCCTCTCCACAGTCTATGGGATGCCCCAGCTGTCCCTCTGCTTTGAGGCACGAAGTCACAGAGTCAGCACATAGGTAGCCAAGGCAGGATGCAAGTCCAGGTCTGTCCTCTTCCAGACCCCTGCTTGGGATCACTAAGTAGCTGGGTGCATGGCCAGAGCAGAGACCTCAGGCGGGAGGAAGTAGGTAGGAGCCCCCAGAACCCACTGTCAGGCTGATCATGCTCTAAAGACCCCTGTCTGGGAGTCATTTCTCCCCACAGCAGCCCTGTTACCCCACTTCACAGATGCGGAAGCTGAGGTGTGAGAAATTGAAGAACCAGCCCAAGGTCACCACGTAGCTGGTGGCAGAGCTGAGATTAATTAAGCTCTGCCCTTGACCAATACTCTGCATTCTTCTCTCTTGAAATCTGTGAAGCGTTCTGCAAAGGAAGGATGTAATCTAAAAGCAATCATGGTTATTTTTATTCTTGGAGAAAGCAAATGCAAGTTGCCTTGGGGTGGGGTGGGGGGTGGGGGTGCAGACCAGGGGAGTTTGTGGAACTGGGAGCTCTTATCTGGAGGTGAGCGGGCAGCTGGACGGTGGGGGTGCGGAGCCAACAGCAGGTTGCGCACAGAGGCCTGGTGTGGCCTCCGGGGACAGCCTGGGTTCCCAGGGCCGGCAGGAGCTGAGGCCTTGTCTGTCCTCCAGGCAGGAGCCTGTGGGAAGCCAGTCTGCAGCCGACAGCCCCTCCCTGGGGTGGCCGGATTGATTTTCGAGGCTGACTCTCTTGGCACTGGGTCCAGATTTAGTTCTGTGGAGAGCTCGTCTTTCAAAGTCCAGCTCAAATGTCACCTCCTCTGCACAGACTCCTCCAGCCCCCGGAACAAAATTAATCACCCCCCTCGTGTGCTCCCACAGCTCCGTGGATACCTCCAGAACAGCCTTATCACATCGCACTCCGATTTATGTGTTTACAGGTCTCGCTTTCCAGCTGACGGGGATGTCTTAAGGCAGGTCCCTTGACGCGCAGCCTCTGTGTCCTTGTGCCTGGGGCAGTGCTGTGCATACAGTGGGTGCTCCATAAATGATGACGAGTGAGTCAACTCGCCTGCCAGGCCGGGTGGCCGAATTTGATTTCATTGAATGGACCCTTCCAGAGCACTCAGCCCCTCACGTGATGGAACTTAGTCCTCACGAGGGGCCAAGCTGTGGGATCGGTTCTGTGGCGCAGCTGGCACGTGGCAGAGCTGGACCGAAAACCCCGCAGTCCTGGGGTGGGGAGGCACGGGCGGGGAGACAGACACATCTGTTCACAGCGATCTTGCAGATAAGCCCGTTCTGATTGTGAGTAGTGATTCTTACTAGGGGAATCTCGAATTAATTCTTATTTCTCTTTTTAAAAAGCTTGTCTAAATTTAGGAAGGTTTGGCGAAAGCGTTGGGGCTTTGAGGCAGGTCAGGCTCCTTTGCTGTAGCCGCAGAAAGCAGCTCTGGCCGAACCCAGCAGAAGTGGCTCTGCTGTGCGGACGGAACCTGCAGAAAGGGCCCCCTGGGAGCGGAAGCCTTCTCAGGGCCTGGCGACCCCAGTGGCAGCGCCTGCGATCTTCGCGCCGCCCCAGCCCTGATTCAGCTCCCTTGGCCTGGCATCCCATCACCAACATGACTGAGGGGAGGAACCAAACAAAACTGGGGTGCTGTTATGGCTGTGATGAGGGAGGGGTGCTGGGTGGGCAAGAAGGAGTCTGCTGCTGTGAGTTCCTGTCCTTCAGGTGCTTTCAGTGGGCCCATGGCCGCCCTCTGTGGCCCCCGCTGTGGTCCTGGGGCCTGGGGGCCTGAGGACGCCAGGCTCACTGCCGAATTTCTGGGAGGACTCATTCTGGAATGGGGGCCGGGGGCGGGGAAACTTGCTGAGAGGAAGAGGCACTGGCAGTGACCTTTCCCAGGTTTTTAACATTTTGAGGGATTGATTGCATCGATCCAGGCCTGTTCATTCTCGGCCTCCAGAGGACCTGACTGCTCTGCGCCAGCCCAGCTCGAAGGTGTGGGGACTGGGGTGCAGACGAGGGTTAGACCGTGTGTTTCTGATTGGGATGTGCCAGCCCCTAAGATACGGGCAGGTTAGGTCTGGCTGGTGTCCCAGGAGAGACAGGCAGACAGAGTGGACCTTGCTTTGCTGCCCCAGTTCAGGGTGGGGCCGGGGGAGATGGGGCAGCTGTGCGTGGCTTCCTGGCAGGCAGTCTGGGATGGGAATCATCTTGCCTTGTTCTGTCAAACCCAAGCCCTCAGCCTCAGGTGGGTCTCCCCACTGTCCCACTCGTGTGCATCCGCTGGCCATGGCCGGGTCCAGGACTGTGTCTGGGGCGAGGGGGCTGGGGTTGGTTCTGGTCCCGGAGCACCAGCGCCTGCTGGTCTGATGGGCTGCAGGCTTCTCTGAGGCACCTGTTTCTGCTCATCACACAAGCGTGCTTGGAGCATCTGCTCTGTGCTGGGCAGAAGTGCGGTGGGGCCGAGGCAGGCAGGGTCTCTGCCCAGAGACACATGGGTACCACATCTCCCCCACTGCCCGGCTGCTGTGCCGCTCCTGCTGGAGCCCCTCCTTTGAGCCCGCCTTACTTCAGCTGTCAAGGTCAGCTTGCCCTTGCTGGAAGGTGGGCCTGGGAGTGAATGCCTTAGATCTGAGGCCAAGGAGGGGATGGAGGGAGCCCTGGTGCCTCCCTGCAGTCCTACCCTTCTTCCTGTCAGGCCCTTCCTCCTCCAGCCCCTTCTTGGCCAGGCTTCCTAATGCATTTCATCCCTCAACCCCACACTCTTGCCCTGTCAGCCCCTCCCCTCCCCCCTCCCCCACTGCACCCACCATGGGCGGGGCAGGAGCCCCCATGATTTACAGGCCTTCTGAGCATTGACCTATAAACCCTGTTCTTCAGAGGTGCCTGTTCCGGGATTAACTGCCTCTGAAGGAGCCTCTGCCTCCAGACTGTCATGCAGAATGTTTCCGCTAACTGAGAACATGACCTTTAAAACCCCGAGTAAAGGAATCAGCGCTGCCCAGAGAAGAACGGGGCAAGGAAGAGCCTAGACTGCACTGCACCTGCCCGTGGGGTCCGTGACTCTCCCTCAAGTCTGGCTCCATGATAGCTACCGGGGCTGTGTTCCCCCTGGGATGTGGGGACCAGAGGCACTGGGGGCATCCTCACCAGGCCCGAGGCCCGGGTGGGTGGTGGGAGGTGGTGACTGTATGCTGGCCCTGCTCTGGCGGGAGCAAGAGGAAGTGTCCCTCACCCTGGTCCAGGCCCCGATGGCGTAGTGGAGGGGACATGCTTTATCCCTGAGGGCACCCATACTTAGCCTGGGACTGCCTGGGTGTGGGGCAGCAGCTTCCTGGGAGCTACGGGTTGGGGTGCAGAGTTCTGGGAACTCTGAGTGTCTCTTCTGCATCCACCTGGGAGACTCCTGTACCTTGGTGCTGCCTTTCATTTGAGACCACAGGTCTTTGTTGCTTGGGCAGAAAATGTGGGTGGTCATGGCTGGTTCCCTGTGATGTTGGATGTTGAAGTGCACGTGCCCTTGGTGGAGGACCCTGGGAGAGCCCACACAGGTGTTCTGCACCGAAGAGACTACATTTGATCTCTCCTGCCTCTGCAGGCAAGGGGTCAGGGATAGAAGGGTGACTGCTCCTTCCCTTCTACATTTTTAAAGGAAACTTTGCAACATTGTTTTGCTTAGTGGCTGGGTTCTCCTTGCCAAGGGGCCTCTTGGGGGAAGCAGTTAGCATGTCTTGCTAGTAGAATGTCACCAGGAAGTCTCAGGAAGGAGGACCAGGAGGTTTCTTGCAGAGACAAGTCTGCTGTGAGGCTCTGGGCTGGTTTTCTGCCCTGACACCCTCTCTGTAAGGGTTTGGGAGAGCAGGCAGGGGCTACTGGGGAAACAGCTGTCCTATGTCGGAGGGGTTTGAGGCCCTCCTCCAAGAGTCTCAGAACCTCAGAGATCTGGTTGTGTTGTCTCACACAGAGTCTGGGTTTTGGCTTGGAGCCCAGCGCAGTCCTCTCCTACCTGGGTGCATGGTGCTGCGGTGAAGGAGAGGCAGCTTTCTTCACCAAGGCCCAGCTGGGAGGGCCTGGCCAGGCCCTTCATTGGGGGGTATATGCGATATGCATGCTGCTTTGGGAGAGCAGCATGGTGTGTGAGTGTGTGTGTCCTCCTGTGCTCACAAGTACACACTCGCATGTTCGTTCTGTGTGTGCATGTGTGTGCTTACGTGTGCATTGGTGTGCTCTCACATGAGTGTGCATGTGCACCAGTGTGTATACCACAAAGCCCGGGCTCACCTGGGGAGCAGAGGCAGTGCTGTTACAAGTAAGTCTGGTTTTTACACTCCCAGCTGACCAGGGAGTGCAGCCTGCAGACCAGAGGTAGTGCGTTCCAGCTGCCTGCCTGCAGGGGAAGGTAACCGGTTTATAAGCCCCCAGGCTCAGTGGGCTGGGTAGCGGTGGCAGCCCAAGCCAGGCTGCTCCAGATGGATGGGGGGACGGGTTGGTCCTTTGTGTCCCCCGAGCTCTCTGAAGGAAAAGAATGACGTGCCGCCTGTTAGCTAATCAACATTGAGGAGAAAGTCCTGACAACAAGTAAAGAAAACTTAGCTGGCAATAAAATCAGGGACTTTTTATGGTGGTTTTTATGGGAACATTTTCATTTGGGGAGTTATTAGAGTTAGTGCGGGTTGTGACAAAAGCCGCATTTGCATATCGCCAGTGATGGAGGCTGGATGGAGGCTGGATGCAGCATTAACTGCATATCAGAGACCCTTTCTGAAGCCAAACAGGATGACATTTATTGTGGGCTGGAAGCCGCGTGCTTGGCATTAGTCACTGCTCGTCGTGTCCTGTGGAATGTAGATTTTCAGTCTTGGGATCTTTCTCTGATTCCTGGCAGCTGCTTCCTGTGTCAAGAGCAAGCTAGTGTTTGTCTGGAGGTGGGGGTTGAGGGTGTAGGAGGAGGGGGGTGCTCCCCCAGGGGGGAAGGGGAAGGCTTTTCGGGGTTACACTTTGCTTAGGCACCTTCAGGGGGCTGTCACAGGGGTGACTGCCGATCTAAGGGTCAGGCCCCATATCAGGAGAAGCAGGAATTTCTTCCAACGTTTTTTTTTTTTTAATTGAGATACAATTCATATCCCATCCCATCCACCCATTTAAAGTGTATGAGTCAATCGTATGTTGAGCATGGACCAATCCAGTCTGTTCACAGACTTATGTAGAAATTCTCCATAGTCAATGATAGATTTTTGTCACCCCCAGAGGGAACCCTTCCTTCCTTTGCTCTCACCCCCAAGCCTCTCACTGCTTCCTGCCCTGATGACAACCACCCCACCCTCTGTCCCTGTGGGTTTGCCTATTCTGGACATTTCATGCCTATGGACTCGATCAGTGTGCGACTTTCGGGTGGCTGCTGTCACTCAGCAGGTGCTTTCAAGGCTGTCCCACTTTGTGGCGTGCATGCAGCAAGTACTGAGTCCGTCCTGTGGCCAGACTGTACCCCACTGTGTGGGTGGGCTGCCTTTTGTTTATGTTTTCGTGAGTGGGTTTCTCCCGCTTTTAAAATGTGTTTCCTTTTTTATTTTAAAAGATACTCATGAAAGAGTCATGGTCAAGCCCATGTGAGCAAGCCTGAGTTTCTGGGGGGAGGAAGAAGCAGAGAATGTGAGACGGGTGGAGGAATGACACTTCCTTTGGAAGAGACGGAGCTGATTCTTTGCCATCTGGCCTAGCCGAGGGGCTCGGCAGGAGGTCAGCTGCCTCTGGCCCCAGTTGGTGTTGGGGTGGGGGGCTTTGCTGCTTATCACCAGAGAGATTTCTGTATTGAAGGGGACCCTCGGGCTGTGAATCCAGGTTCCCTGGGGGACACCAGTGAGGCCAGGGCTCTGGAGCAGCTTGGACTGGGTCTTCGTGCTGCTGCCTTGGCCCCGTCCTCCCCACAAGCTCCAGTGGCATGGGGCAGTCACCACTTCAAAGGCCTGGGCTGAGTCGGCTGAGGGGGGCCGCAGTTACTCGTCTCATTCATGGTTAGTGTTCTGCTGATGGCAGAGGGCAGCTGAGGGGAGGCACAGTGGGCATCTCTCTGGCCCAGATTTGGGGAGGGCATTCGGTCAGGGCATGCAGTCAGAACATCCTCTGTTTTCTCTCCCAGAAAATCAGGAGGACCCCTCCGTGACCCAGCTCTTAGTTTTCATTATGCTGCTATGTAAATATTTCTGAGGTCTCTTGGTTTTTTCGGTTGGCGTTATATCATCATTAATAACTAGAGGGTACGTTACAAATATGCAAACTAGTAATGGTGCTGTAACCTAAAGAACATTGGTAAATTGCCAAACAGCCTAAAGCATTTGGCAGCTTGTTCCCTTTGCTGCCTAGACTGATCCCCCTCCTGAATCATGGAACTCAGAATCTCTTCTGCCCATGCTGACCCAGATGGCCCTCGCATGGGGCTGGCTACCCGCTTTGTGTGCCCAGGGAGCTGCTCTCGCTGCGGCTTCAAGCGTATGCTCCAGGGTCTCGGGCTCTCCTGGGGAAGTGGGCTGTGTTGTGTGTGGACTTGACTGCCTCTGCTTCTCTCTGTGCTGGGACACGATCAGAAGTAAAGGCTGGAGGGATGACCCTTGCCCAACTCCTCATCCTTGGATAAGTTGGAAAGGTCACAGAGGTCAGGGTGGACACTGCCTGAGTTCCTGTCCCAGTGAATGTGGCCTTGGGAAGTCATGTCAGCTTCTGCATCTGAAGTTAATTAACTTAACAAATATTACG
>PVKM010038180.1:0-14186 GCA_004027735.1 Carollia perspicillata
AGGAGGTGGGAGCTTCTCTGGGGCATCTCCCCCGTCCTTTCCCTGGGCAAGTTTGTACAGATGAAGATGCACCCACCTCATTACTTAACCTCCACGAACGCAGGCTTCCCATCTGTAAAGGTGCCTTGATTTTAAAGATCAAACAAGGCGGCAGGTCGTGCTTTTAGTCCAGCGCCTGGCACACGGTGAGCGTTCAGTACGTGCTGGTGGTCTTGTGGCCGCTGCTGTTGGTGAAGACGTTACTGTCGTGTCTGTGCTCTGCGGGAGGCAGGGAGTGGCAGGGAGGGAACGGAGCATGTGGAGTGTGGGCAGTGCTGGCTGCCATCTGCAGTGAGGTGTGTCTTCATTCTCCGAGAAGCTGCCTCGTTCTCGCTGTCCTTGGCTTCCCAGCTGACCCCTTTCTAACTCTCGCAGAAAGAGAACAGGATTGAATAACAAGTGCAAACTTGTAAAACCTTCAGAGGCCTGGGGCAGATCTTCTCAGACGTGGTTTTTCAAAATATTAATAGTTGGGAGTTTTCTAGTAAATGAAAGTCATAAATCCTTAACGTAAGAAAGTTTAAAACTGTAATGAGAAAGAACATAAAACTCAAACACAATCTTACCTGGAGAAATAATCGTAGTTACCATTTTACAATATTTCCAGCTAGTCTCTTACACAATTTGGATCCTATTCCATATTCTATATGTGAGCTTTATATTTTTCTTTCATTTTACTTCATGTCATGACCACTGTTCAGTGTTAGAAAAATCCTTTGAAAACATAATTTTTAATAACTGCCTAATATTCTCTTGTAAGGTGTACCATCATTTACACTGGGACATGGAGTTCAGCCTTGGCCTTGGTTGCTGATTAGCACCAGCCGAAGGCTGGAAAGCTACTCCTTCACCACGTCTACTCCCACTTGAACGACTCACTGTCATGTCCACCAGGACACAGCTGCTGTCCAGGCAAACATTCCCTCCAAAGGGGCAGGAAATCGGAGAAGGCCAAGGAGAGGCCAGAGAGAGGTTTCAGCAGCGAGAGGAGGAATTTCCCACTGTTCTGTGGCTTCCAGCCTGTGTCTCGGGGCTCTGGAAGATGCATTTGGTTCACCGTCGGGCTTTGGCCCTCTGGGGTGCCTTGGCCCCTGTAAGCCCTCAGCTGGTGCCCACCAGCTGAGAGAGGGGGATTGGCCACAGATCCGGCAACGGGGCCCTTGCTGACTCCAGAACACGCTCTTCCAGGGATAAATATGTCAGCACCGTATCGTTACCTGATTTACACTTGTCCGTTTCCCCAAAGCAGTGGGGAGTCTCTTCCTCTGAGGCACCTGACATGCATGTGAACTTCACCTGGTGAAATCGTTAGATAGTGTGGCCAGCCCCTCCAGCCCCGGGCGACAGTGTCCAGAGTCCGGGTGAGGTGCGAGGTTTACAGTTATGGGGGAAACTCAGACGTCTAGTTGGAGGGATGACAAATGTGGCCAAGCCACCAGCAGGCCTGTGAGTGTGCATTCTCCTATGCACATTCTGTTTGCAAAGCATTTGACCACACTGAGTTCTTCTGTGGGATATTGATGTTACCCCTGTGGACAAGGCAGGGAAGTAGCAAGGACAGAGACTTGCCCGAGCACAGCGGGGCGTTCTGTGGGGAAGGGGGAACGTGTAAAATAAGGAGGAATGCAAAATAATTCACTGAAGCCAAATGCAGGAAAAAATGCAAAATAAGGAAGAAGAAATGGACAGCAAACTGAAAAGAAAAAAACCTTAACCTCACCAGTAATCAAGTAAATTCAATTAAAACCAAACTTTCATGTTTTACCTATAAAATTAAGAAGAATCATTTGTAATGGAAAATTACCAGTGTGGGCAGGAAAAGCTATTCTCGCATGCTGTTGGCAGTGGCATAGATTTGGATCTGACAATGAGAATCAAAGGACGACATCCAAAAGCCACCCCACCAGGCAGATTATTCAACAGCTTGTTGTTTAGCCTGAGGAAAATATCGGAGCTGTCCCCAAGGCCAGAGGTACAAGCATATTTACGCAGTGTTATTTGAAAACAGCTGAAATGTCTCAAAATAGAGAATTAGTTAAACTTATCCTGGTACTGCTTGGGATAGACTATCAAATGGTCATTTCTTTTAAAAATCACATTTTGAAATTACTTTTTTTAATAACATGGAAAAAGGCTGATGAAAAGTAAGACAGTGGGTGTCCCAATTTTGTTTATAAAGATAAAAATGTGTATCTTTCTGTCTCTCTCGTACAGATACACATGTATATATTTTTTACATTAGAGATATATGTATAGTATACATACCACACATACACAGACAGACAGTCATGAGAGAAAATTTACTCAAAAGAGACAAGGACAGACGTGGAGAAGAGAGAGACTGCTGGGAAAGAAACAAGTGCACCCCAATGTCAGAGTAGCTCGAAGTCCTTCTGCCACCCGATGGCAGTTTGGAACATGTCTCTTCCTGCCTTCGTGTGGTGACCCGTGTTAACCTGAGAACAAACCCAGAGTAAACAGATAGGACTTTGAAACTCTGTTTAAATGATGGTCCAGGCCTGGTCCAGATAATCTGTTCATTGCTTGTGCCTGGGCGTATTGATGACACGCTTGGGTCTCAGATTCCCTCAGTGGGGAGGCGTCTCCATCACCACCACGGGGGGGGGGGGGCGGCGTGTTGTCGGTGTCCAACCGCCCAACAGAGACCCTGTGCTCTAGCAGGGAGCGACCCCCAGCTACAGAGGTGGCCCCAGCCCTGACCTCTCTTTCCATTTTTCTGCACTTACATCAGCTCTGTTATGCTTGTTGTCAGATCAACGGCCCTATGGCGAGATGTGTCTTTGACTAATAAAGAAATTGCAAAGGTAAATTAAAATGCTACGGAGCAAAGGACATTTGCTTGGTAGCTGGGTATGCAGACATCTTCTCAGACAGCGGGTCTCTTAAGAAAAAGGGGTGGAGAGTGTTGTCAGTAGTGAAAAAGCGCTGCAGCCAGACCTACCTCCCCCGCTGGCGAGACGGCCTTTCCTCCGGTTCGCTCCTGCGGGGAGCGAGGTCTGGGTCTGGCTCCGTCCGACGCTGCCACGCACCCGGGGGCTGAGGATGCCCTCCTCACAGGGGAGATGTGAGGAACGTATCCGATGATTTCAAGTCAAACTGTGCTCCTGGATTTCCAAGTATTTCCACCTAAAATGACCCTGTGAGCTGGACACCTCTTCCATGATGGCCGGCCACCTGTCCCCCAGCAGGGCCAAGCCTGGAGTCAGCCATCGCTGAGGTCGTCAGGCAGACGCACTGGGGTTGGATGCTGGCTCCGCTACCATTTGACCTTGGAAAAGCTCTGGAACTTGTCTTGAGTCTTGGTAGCTTTTGACTCATGGGGATAGCGCGTTTTCCCCTGGCCTGAGGCATGCAGCAAAGACTAGTTTCTCCCTTCCTTACAAACCGACATGTTACTGCATTCCGAGGGTTCAGGCAGGAGGAGAGGCACTCTGGAACATTCCGGGCTCACATGAAGCAGAGGAACGAAATTCAAGCCACCACACAGAGATACGGAAGGAGATTCCTGTCAGTTTCTGTTCGAAGATCTCTCAGAGAGAGGGCCCCGAGCTAGGGGCTTCCATCCTGGGACAGCGGCAGCCGCACGCACTTCCACGGTCAACTGCCCCGACTCACCCACACGCAGATGGGTATGTCAGGGCAAGAACGCAAGGAGCAGGCAGGGCGGGTCGCCAAGGCCGGGATCTGCGTGCGGGCTGGCGAGCGGTGTTTCTGGCCCAACAGATCCATCTGCCTTGAAAGAGCTCCTCCAGCTCCATGACGGTAATTGGAGCTCCCTCCCTCCCGGGCAGTTTGTTACGTTCAAGGTCAGGTGACAAGCACAGGTTTTCAGAGTTGTACTCACTCGCTCTTCACCTGCCTCTGGGAAACGCTCTGTAATACCTGGAGAATCTGCTAAAGACTAGTCTGTCTGCAGGGTGTTGAAAAATTGGGAGAAATAGGACTGGGTCAGGCTTCGATCGTTCCCCTTGCTGGATCTCCATAACTCACTTCAACATTCTCTCCAGGATGCCTCTCCTAAAACCAGCGTCTCCATTAATTTGCTACGTGTTGAGTCTTGCTGCAGCAGAGGTACCTGGGCTCAGGCCCAAAACAGACTCAGGTAGTAATCATAACAGCTGCTGTTTATTGAGCCCTGACTCTGTGCCAAGCACGGCACCGACCGAGCATTGCACTGTATCACTTCGCTTTAAATCCGCAACAAACCCAGGAACCATCTACACCGAGTGCGGTTCACAGACAAGCCCACTGAAGTTAAACAGCTTCGCCTAAACGGAGGTCCCAGAGCGGGAGTAGACAGTCGAGGTCTGCACTGAGGTCTTTCTGACACCAAAAGTCATGCGCAGAATCTGCACTCCGGATCCAACTAGTGGACCACAAGTCCCACTAATTGTCGACCTCTTCGTGTCTGGGCTGTGCACAAGTGTGCAGCGATCCACGGCCCCCGGCCTCAAAGCATCTGCAGTCTGGGGGGGGGGCGGGGACAGAAAGCATGCGTATGTGAATTATTAGCAGCTCTGGTGCCATATGAGTCTGTACAAAGTACAGCATGGAAGCTGAGGGAGAGACGGCGGCCTGTGGACGGGTAGAATCGGGGAGTAGCTCTTCCAGCAAGGGAACTTGAGCTAGAATGAGACCACTCTAGACTCCAGGGGTGGAAAGGCGTGACGAGTGAACAGATGAGGGGGGCATTCTAGATCCTCCGGGGGGCCATGTGGCAAAGGCCAGGAGGTGGATATGGGTGGAGACGCCGGGAGCGCACAGTTGGACGGGAAGGCCGTTTTTGAAAAGCAACGATGGGGAACAGGTGGGACAAAAGGTTCACGCCACTGCGAACCCTAATGCGTGGCTAGCGGCAGGCTTCATTCTACAGCCGGCGTGGAGTGTGAGAAGACGCTGGGAATTTTACACGAGGTGGGGATGTCCAGTTCTTCACCTTGCTGAAGAGGTCAGTGCACTGTGTTGGATGAGACCGCCCCAGGCAAGCTTTCTTTCAGGCGGCCATCACCCCTCTTGGCTCTCTCCCAAGGCACACAAATGTGGCGTTCAGGAATATACATGAGTTAGGAATGGGACATTGTCCCCAGGGGGCTAAAGCCAGATCGTTAGACCATCACACTCCACTATGGGCCCCAGCCGGGAGCGCACTGCGGGGGTGTCCCAGGAGGCCAGTGTGGCTCCGTCTGGTCTCGGCAGAAGAGCCCTATCCCCAGCAGCCACGGTGCCAGTGGCTCCTCGTTCACCGTTGCCGCAAGTGAGGAGAGAGACCCAGGCCATGGGACCTGGACGCAGGAAGTTTAGTTGGCAGTCTCTGCTTTCTGTCAGAGACATCTATAAAACGGTTTAAGTAACGGCCCCTAGAGCCTTTTATTCCAAGAACAGCTCGGAAACCTCTTCCGTGAGCACCTGCTTTGGGACCGTGTGGCCGACCTGCATTTCACCAGGGATGGATGCCGGTGAGGACCCGGGGCTGCGCTTCCAGGAGAGAAGCCAGAGACTCATCAGCGTGGTGTATGAACTGCAGCAGCCCGTATTCGGAGTTGGGAAGAAGTTTAATAATAGTCAACAAACTTCCTTGGAAAGGGTTGGCCTAAGGGGAACTGGCTATTAGGAAGAGGAAAAAAAAAAAAAAAAGAAACACCACCACTGCTTTAATAGTAACCCTGCTCAGTCTATAATGAGAAAACCTCTCTTCTGTACAAATGACCTTCTAAAGTAAGTCACCCAAGCCCCAGCTCCCAACCCTTAGCCCAGGAAGCAGGAACATAATGGAGCAGTCAGGTGTAAATTATAGGAGCCCGTCAGGGCAGGAAGCAAGGAGAGTTATAATGGAAGAGTAAATTAATTTCACATAAGTGGGATTAGCAGTAAAATAAATAGCAGCCCCACCGCTAACCCTGTCTGGAATGCTGAGTGTCTGTCCCCTGCCAAGGGGACAGACAAACCTAATGACTGAGCAGGAATCAGGTCACGACATAGTTGCCTACCCACTCTTAAAAACAATTCCTCTGGAAATATAAGGCAGAAAAATGTTTGCCTTCACCCACTGAGGACTCAAAAGGGGGTGACATGTGAGGGGGGGACACTGCCTTCCGTTGACGGCTCGGCCACCTTTTATGGTGGCCTCAATACCACACGAGCAAACGAAGCCCTGAATGGCACCCGAACGGTGTGGGGAGGGTGGCCCAGGATTTGTGGTGCACGGGGGGGGGCAGAGAGTTCTGAGGATGGACCCATCGGAAGCTTCCATTCCAGGCTGAGTACGTGTTGGTTTTATTTTTAAATTGTCAACTTCTTGTTTGTTTGTTTGAGCTTTTTCAGGCTTCTGCCCCTTTCCCAATTTGAAGGCAACCTCTGTTCAGGCGAGTGCAGCGCTGGGTCCTTCGGGGCCTCAGAGGCCTCCGGGCGTGGCGGGGAGATGAGGTTTGCGCAAAGTCCGGCCTAGAAGGCCAGCCTGAAGCTGACACACAAAGCAGGATCGGTCTGACCTCACGGAGCTGTTGTGAGGACTACATTTAACTTGATCAAAAGCTGAAAGTCCCCCGTCCAAGTCCCGACCTGCTGAAGACCAGCGTCTGAGGGAATGGCAGCTCTCTGGCCCCCCTTCCTGGAAAACGGTGGAGCCTGACGACCGAATCCACGTCGGACTCTATTCAGAGGGGGCTGTCTCGGTGTCACAATCTCGCTAACACGAGCAGAACTGCCCACCCTTTCGGTAATTCCCAGGGAGGAACTCCACGGTGCGTCACGAGGCTGTGACTCTCACTCTCCGCGTCTGTTTAGAGTCTTGTCTACGTCCAGGCGGCCTTGCAACCCTACGCTGCAGGCGGCGGCTGGGAGGAGCAACCTTCTGCGGAATCCTGGAACCAGGGATTCCTGAGCTTTTCTGACCACACCCACTTGGGTGGGGCCGGAGAACACCCACGCCCAGTCTTCCCCACGTCCCTCCTGAGTCTGATCCCGAAGGGGACGGGGCGTAAAGGGAGGCGAGAACTGTGGAGGACGCCGCGTTTGAGCCTGCAATGCGCATGGCACTCCATTTATGTTAAAAGAGAAGATCTTCCCATTGTACCCTTGATTTTCCATTATAAACGAATGGCCTATGGCCTCGAAAATAACCTTACTAATTTAGTAGACTAATCTTTCTTGTAACATGAAAGTTATTAGAATAGCCCAGGCCAGCAAGCCACCAAGAAAATGCCCCTCAATAGCGTGGTGACCATTCGCGCCCGGTTGCCCAGATTTTCCTGGTTTTAGCACCAAAAGTTCTGCATCCTGGCAAAACCCTCGGTTCTAAGCAAACCAGCACCGCCGCTCACTCTGCCACCCGTGCAGGCTGTCAGGGGTAGGTCCCTGAGCAGTAGGGACACATGGGTGACTCCTTATCGAACTGTAATGCACTTGTACATAACACAGAGAGAGGGGACAATTTATAGGCCAAAAATACCCACTCTGGACAAACCAGACTCCGCATCAGACTAAAATGGATAATGAGTGCACAAAACCAATAGCAATTTATAAATAAAAAGTATGAATAACAGCAATCAGAAACCACAAAGGCTCATAACAACTCCCGAAGACCTAACTAAAAAACATCCTTCCAGAAATTGGAGAAAAATCCACCTATGTGAAGTAGGTGTGGAACAACAAAACTGAGTCCTCAGTAAACCATGGGGACACTAATTTTAGTTTATGAATGCCACATTTTTGTGGGTTGCTGGCAAGGAGCCTTTAATTGTACGCGAAGAGGAAAGTCCGGGGAACGGGCGGGCGGGAGTCGCCTGCAGGGAGGAGAGGAAGCTCCGCCTTCCTCGGTCAGTTCCCACTCCTCGGTGTGACGCACGTCCTCACCGGGGCGTCCGGGCCAGCCCGTGAAGGCCGCTGCACCAGCTCATGTAGTAAGTGGGAAACTCAGGGCCCGGAGATGTAAAGGACATTACCAAAGCTATGGCTGTCGGGGAGGCCCCCCAGAGATTTTGGGTGTTATGGGGTATGTTAGGAGGGAAAGTGGTAGGATTCTTAGATATTCAGTCTGTCCTCTTCAGTCACCCCTCCAGGTACCTCTGAAGCAGTGAAAGAGGTTGATTCAGTTGGCCCCCAAACAGTATGTTGAAGTTCCTACCCCCAGTATCCTCGAACGTGACCTTATTGGGGCCTAGGTCTTTGCCGATATAACCAAGTTATAATGTAGTCATTAGGATGGGCCCTAAGCCAATGGCTGGGGTCCTCATAAGAGGGAAACACACACACACACACACACACACACACACACGAACACCACGTAAACACACAAACACAGAGGAAGACAGCCATGTGAAGGTCAAGGTGGAGATCTGAGCTATGGTACCACGAGCCAAGGAACTGCCGGGGCCCCCAGATGCTGGAAGAGACCCAGACTGGTCCTCGCCTGGAGGCTTTGGAGTGAGCAGGACCCTGCTCACCCCTTGATTTTGGACTTCGAGCTTTTAGAATTGTGAGAAAATAAGTTTTTATAATTTTAAATCACCTGGGTTGTGAAACTTAGTTATAACAGCCCCAGGAAACTAATACAGGACGCCTAAGAGGCTCACAGTCCCCGGGTATGCAAGGGTCTTCCTTCTCACACTCCCCCCATCCCCCCCACCCCCCGTGGCTGGTTGGGAACAAGAGAGAAGGGGCAGTTCCCCCTCAGTGTCTGCACGTGTGCCTTTCCTGTCTCTTCCGCAGCGGCATCAGCAAGCTCGGGGGCCCCCTGCCCTGGGTGGGCGCACAGCGTGGGCATGGAGAGGGGGCCATGGTCTCAGGGGCGTCTGTCTGGACGCCGGGTAGGCAGGGCAGCCTTGGTGGGCACCCTCCCTTCCCCCTGAGCACGATGTTCCAGCAGGACCACATGACATTTCCCTCTCCACACCCCATTTGGCAAAGGCCGAGAGGTTCGGTGAGCCGTCCTGCCCTTCACCGTTGTTTTCTAGGACGAAAGCACAGAGCTCGTCAGACTGACTGCAGGAGAAGGGCTGCTCCGCAGAGACGGGGAAGGCTGCACGTTATCTTGCTTTTATGTTTCAAGTCTTCTTATAGACGCCACACGCAGACCTGCTCGAGTCACACAGCACTCCGTGGTGTGGGTGCCCGTGAACTTCCCCCTGGAGGAGAGAGTAAGCTCCCCCACGGCCCCACGGCTCCAGCCGGGGCGAGGTCGGTGGTTGTGAATATTCCCCGGACTCAGCATGTGATCCTAATTTTGTAAAATAAATGGACTTACCTATCTATGAAACTCTCTGGAAGGATAGCACCAAAACGTTATCTATCAGGGTAAAATTGGAATTGTTTTTATTTTATTGTATTTTTTTCTTCTCTAATAATGCTACATTAAACAAGAAGGGATGATGTAATAAAACTAACAAAAAAAATCACCCTGATTACAGCTCTTGAGCACAAATACTGCTACTATCCTGACGCCTGCTCAGTAGATGAAAACACCAGGAGAGCTATAATGACAGAACTACATATCGTATAAAACACGAACCCTTTCTTACCTCAAAGAGGAATGAACGGGGCTTTTTTTCAGTGAAGAACTTTCCTAGTTGTGATCGCCCTGAGTGCACAAAGCTAAGGCCTCACTTGCAGCCACAGGGAGCGTTTCCCCGCGGTGCCCCGAGCCCTCCGTGTCCAGCAACCGCAACGCCGGACCTGCGCGGAGCAGGCCGTTTGGGACAGAAACCTTCGTTGACTCCGTCGCCACAATCGGACATCTTAGTTCCAGGTCTCGAATTTTTAAATTAGGGATTTCGCATTTGGCTTCTAGCACTGAAATTCGGAGAGCCGGGTAACTTTTGTGCTCTGTTTTCTCTTTTCATCCGGTAGGTTTGATTTTACTATGAGCAATAACCCATCCTGTAACTGTTAGACATGCATGTGTCTTTATGTGTCGTCAGGGTGTTGTCTGCTTTTCTTTGAATTACAGTGTTTTAAATTAAAATGTAAAGCTTTGCCTCATCCCAGTGCGGCATGAATGGCACTATGCTTCACGTGGCTGCTAGCCCTGCTGGACTGGAGGAGGCGTCGAGTGCCCATTGACACTGAGGAAAAGGACACTGCTTCTGCCGCCAGGTCTCCAGTCCCTAAGTCCCAGTGCCGCTTGGAACGTACGTCCTGCCCTCCCTGCATCCACACGACATCCCTGCCTCTCTGGGAGGAGGCAGACCTGTGCCATATGCCACGCTGCCCCTCGTCCCTTGCCCGAGGCCAAATCGCCACGTGGCGGCTGCATTTTCCCCAGCGAAGCCCGGACCCGGCTCGGACTGGCATGGCACCTGAGGCAGAAAACCGTGCCTCCCCCGCCCAGTGATGCTACACGTCTCCTCCAGCCCTGTTGTTCTGTGAGCCTCTAGTCACAGCGTTCTGCCGTCCCCTTCCTAACCTAAACTCTAGATTGTGTCGAGTTGCAAACGGCACCTAAGACGTCTGTGCCATACACAGACCCTGGGGTGAGGAGTCCCGGGGAGGAACGTCCTGGAAGCTGGAGCGAGAGGATCGGGGCGCATCCACGATAAACCCCAACCAGGGGATAGCAGAGCCGCCTCCTGAGCCACACTGGGCCGAGGGTTTCCACCAGTCCTCGGTGAGGAGCGACGGGAAATGGTTCTCAGAGTCCCGCTGAGGATCTGCGGTTCGCAGTGTATAATTATGCCTGAGATTACTTCCCAGCCACTGCCTTCAGTCCTCACTCCATGGCGTAGGCTCAGGCGGCCTCAGACGGCTCTCCTGTTGTTTTCAGAGGGCCTGCAGCAAAAGCTCGACTGGGAATGATCACGCAGAGTCCGGCACCGAGAGCACCCCCTTTTTTTACTGCAGAATCGTAAGCGTGTCATTGGGTAACATAACAATATCACGCTCAAGCACACCATATAACATTTTACGTGCAATGTTCAAAGTAAAACTATAAATTATTACACCCACATTATTACCCAACCGACCACACTCAAGCAGGCGTTACTTCTGCTGGGCACTGTATTGTAAATCTGTCCTGGAGGGTTCCCTAAGCGACTGTAGCAAAAAAGATTTCAATTCCCCAAGTGAGGAGACCAGAGGCCTTTCCAGCATGCTGCTTAGTAACACTCAGTTTTGCGGGGGCTCCCGCAAGCAGCCATTCATTCATGTCACAAGTATTTACTGAGCACCTACCTACAGTGAGCAGGCACTGTGCTGGGTGCTAGGGATACAGCGGAAAATAAAACAGAGTCCAGGCTGGTGTAGCTCAGTGGATTGAGTGCGGGCCTGCAAACCAAAGGGGCCCGGGTTCAGTTCCCAGTCAGGGCACATGCCTGGGTTGGAACCAGGTCCCCAGTAGGGGGCGTGCAAGAGGCAACCACACACATTGATTTTCCGTTCCTTTCTCCTTCCCTTCCTCTTTCTCT
This sequence comes from Carollia perspicillata, assembly GCA_004027735.1. Taxonomy (NCBI): domain Eukaryota; kingdom Metazoa; phylum Chordata; class Mammalia; order Chiroptera; family Phyllostomidae; genus Carollia; species Carollia perspicillata. Next base: position 11,457 of record PVKM010038180.1, read on the forward strand.
ACAAATAAATGGATAAAATCTTTAAAAAAAAAAAGAGTCCATAACCTCAAGAAACCTCCAGGAAGTAAATAAGCAATAAAGGCATGAGTGGGAAGCAGGTTTTAAGAAGAGAAGGTCTGGACCAATCCCTGAGGGTCAAGGATGAGGAAGGCAATGAGGAATTAGTAAAGAGACTGATGGGAGGCCCTGGAACCTGCGTGAGCCGTTGAGAATAAAGACAGGAGAGGGCGGGTCTTCCTATTTCATGTTCCGGGAGCATAAACAGCTCACATGGTGAGATTCCGGAGGATGTGGGTGGTTTGGGACATCAAGATGTCCGGTGGCAATTGCCCTGTAGTGGGTGCAGATGGCTCGAAGTGGGGCCTGTGAGCAGGGAGAGGCGCTCCGTCCTCCTGGAGCAGCGGGAGGTGGCTCGGTGGGCGAGTGACGACTGACACGCTCTTCTCCGAGCACAGCTGCAGGAAGGGCGGCCAACGAGACGCAGGCAGGGGTGGGAGAGGATGTGTTTCATCAGGCTCCATCCTTGTGTGATGCCAGCCCACGAAAGGCAAAGAGGGGAAGCTTGGAGAGAACCCAGCTTTGTTAACGCTCTGCCTCCGGCAGCTTACTGGCCAGGAAGGGTTTAGCAGCTGGGTTCTCAGTAAAGGAGATAAAGCTTAAATCAGAGCTTTGAAAATTACTGGTGGAATTTGGGACTCTGCCCTCAGGCCATTTGGCCTGGGGAGGTGTGATGAAATCTAAAGGAGCCTCTTCTATTCACTGGGCTTGAAGCCGAGAAGAATGTGAAAGCCCAGGTGATCGCAGGCCCAGGCTCCCATCCTCTGCTCCTCCAGCCTCCACTCTGTCACTGTGGTTTGCGGCTGCGTTTCCTGCCTGCAGCTGCTCATTCTGAGCATCCTGGCCTCACTTGACAATAATGAAAATTGTAACGATGCCTCCCTGTATCTGTATAACCCACAGCTTACGGACATTTTTATTTTGTTTGCTAGAATGACATGGAGACAGAAACGGAATAAGGATGTGTGATAATCTTCCCATTTTACAGCCCAACAAACGGAGTCTCAGAGAATACATGGGTATTTTCTTGGAGTCTTACGTGGTAATGGAGCTAGAAAAGGGAGTGTTAGTTTAGGAGTTAGGCCAAATGTGACCATAATCACTTATAGTTACATCAAACTTTTTTTTTTTTGCATAGCTCTTATTTTATTTCTAGGACAGTTGAGTAGGGCTCAACCTGGAGCATCCTGCTTCCACCCTGATCCAGGTTGGGGTGGCCAGAATCTTCGTCCCCAAACCTAGACAGTTCTGACACAGCAGCAATAGGCCCCGTGGGCACGCAGCCTCATTGGCCCTTCCTTGGCTAACAACGTTTGGAGAGGCAGAAGTCTCTCTCCCATCCTGGGTCGCCTCTTCTCTCCCAAGGCCCAGGTGCACCACCAATCAGTCTTTCCTCTGGGACTCCGCAGCTGCAGAGCGAGAGGAAACTGTTGGGAGCACATTTTTTCCAGGGGCACAGCCCCAAGGAAGCCGTTACTTAGTTTCTGCTGCCAGGTCCTCGAACACCCTGGTTCTTGACCCTTTCTGAGCCCTGCTCTCCACGTCCCACTGGGCTCTGGAGGCCCCCTGCCCTTTGCCATCCAAGCCGGCTAGCATCAGCTTCTGCTGCCTGGACCCAGAGAATAGCTGATCAACACCCTTCCCCTCCTACTCCCCGTGTCCTCTTTCTCCTCTGTCTCCCTCTTAAGGGCTGCAGACCCGCGTGACGGAAAGAGCCTCGGAACCAAAGTCACAAACCTGAGCTTGAATCTAGCCTCTGCCAAGGCCTCAACCGAACAGCAGGTTAACAGTGAGTTACATGCAACCGGGACATGTGCAACGGTGCTTTCATCAATAGATCACAAGATGGCAAGTCAATTAAAAAAAAAAAAACATCTAAGATAAGAATAAGGAAGAAATTCATAAAGCCGAGGGTAGAGTTGTTTATCCTGGGGGAAGAAAGTGGGACTAGAACAGGATCCCAGTTCCTCCTCGATCTGTGAGGGGACCTTTGTCCTCGATACTTTGTGAGGCAGGAGGACAGGCCCAGAAATGTTCCCCACAAAGGAGAGTAAACACGCTGGCATGCTGGGCACCGAGCAAGACAACCGTCCCCTTTCATCGGGGATAAAGAGGGCAGTGAGTCTGTGAACAAGCTGAGGGTGGGTTAAGGTGAAGTCGGAAATTCCGGCTACGTCAGGCTGGCTCGGAGTCAGGTGGTGTGTCTGGGGCCCAACAGCCCTTTCCTGTTGTTCATCTGTCTCCCGTGTCACCCCGTGTGTGGAGAGAGGGGTCACCGGGGCTGCGTGCAGGCCTCTGCGTGCTGCCCAGAGGGACCCGCTGGTCCCTGAGCTGTAATTAGGCTTCAAGAAATCAACAGGGGGCTAAACAATCAGGGCCTGACTCGGGCTTTCGCAACGTGGAGGCCAAGCCCCAGGGCTGCTCTGGAGGCTGCGCTCCTGCCTGTTCAGGATGCTGTGACCACTTTCTGTTCTGCGCTCTTCACTCTGCTTCCTTTGTCTCAGGCTGTTTCCACTGAATGTGAAAATGGCATTTTTCAAAACCTTTTTGTTCTTTGGCTTGACTCCATGCAGCTTCCCACAGTCCCCCAAGGCAGAAAGGCAGAAGTTCCACAGGGGCCCTACCCTGCTCGGCCTGTGTCCGGAGCCAGAACCCTCTTCGAGTGCCCGTTCC
>PVKM010038181.1:0-14196 GCA_004027735.1 Carollia perspicillata
TTGCATGTTTAAACTTCTGTCACCTTCAAAGCACTCTCCATTTGATACAATATACTATCAAGATGCTTTCTCCACGGCTCAAAACAGTTTTTGAACTCGTCGATTTTGATGCCTTTTAGTGCTTCTGCTGTTTTTTGTTTCACCTCTTCCATGTCAGCAAAATGTTTTCCTTTGAGGACTGTTTTCATCCAGGAATACAAAAAAAAATTCACCTGGGTGAGATTGGGTAAATAGGGAGGGTAGGGCACAGGGGCCATGCTGTTTTTGGTTATGCAGTTAAAAACTGCTGCACACTCAGCACAGTGTGGGCAGGTGTGCCTGTAAGTCACCCATCATGAAATGAGCAGACATGTTGGAGGAGACTTCAAAAAAATTCACTGAAGGCGATTGCAGCCTCTCACAACAATGCCAGCTGGCACACTGCTACAGATGAGTTCCTAGAACACTCACCTCGTGGGGGAAGCCTGTAGTACAAAGGGCCAGCCCTCCAGAAGATAATTCTAGGTTTTGGGGGGCACCCTTCATACATATATAGAGAAAATATAATAAGACTTTGACAGTAGAAAAATGTGAGTGGTAGATTTCAATCATATACTGTTTATACTAAACTATAAGGATCATGAATAACTGAAGGAAGAAGTAGCAATATTTAAACCTCCCTTTTAGTTTTTATGCAAACCAGAATGTTTTTTGTTTTCCTCAGCATTGGTGCCCTGACTGGATTGGGAATCGCTGCCCTTGTTTTACTTGCCTTTGTCATCAGCGTCTGTGTCCTTTGTTATTTATTTCTGTATACAAAGCCTCAAAGATTAGACACTGGCCTGAAACTTCACCACCTAGAGGCTTCGTCTACCCAAGAAGGTAATCTGTATCCATTATTTGTAGCCAATTACCTGTACTCTGTTTGAAAGAATGACCTGTACCTGGGTAACAGATCATAATGTTAATGAATGCCTTTTAAAAATTCAATTCATTATGTGTCTTTGTAAAAATTCACACTAAATTAGGTCTTAATGATGAAATACTTTAGAGAAACTGTGCCCAAGGAAAAATAGCAGCAGGATGCAGATGTTCTTGTGGAAAATAATACATTGAACCAATAAATCTACTTTAATATATTTATGACTTTCAGTTATAAAGGTTTTATCTTCTTGGAATTTTTTAATGTTGTTGTTGATGGAGCCACAGAAGTCAAATAAGTAGAGAAACAAAATACCTGATAATGAATTCTCAGTGTTGTGTTACTCCAGACTGGTTAGCCAGTGGTTAGTTACGCATTTACCTGTGCGCCGATGGTGTACAGAATTCGGAGGAGCCCCATAAAGTGACGCAGAGGCATGGAAAGGACACGGAAAAATAGATGGAAGAGTCTCTGTTCTTGAACAGATTATGAACTAGTTAACATATAGTGGTGGGCGCAGCGTGACTATAGAGACACTATACAAATGCAAATTGTGATCACTAAGAAACTCAGAAAGAAATGTTAATATTTTATGAATATAAATGTCTATGAGTGTATTTAAAAAGTGGAAATCATGAATTTAATGTTATTATATTTAGAATATATTTTAATAAACATTTAGAATATATATATTTAGAATAAGACACACGTGCTCACTAACTTCCATTTAAAAAGAAAAACTTTAAAATTGTGTAAAAGAATCTAGAAAATTCTCCGCTCTTATGCTCTATCTCAGCTGAATCCTGAAACTTATCTTTATGGAGCACATGCTCCGCGACCTTTCAGATGCACGCACACTGCTACGGCAGGACTGCATTAGCTCTGGCTTCCTTCTCTGCAGGGAGCTAGCTCTCTTGGAGGGTATCCTGACTCACAGAGCTAGAGGCCAAGATCTCTCGGAGGTCTCTTTCTGAAGCACTTTCTGAAATTTGGAGATTGCATGGCAGAACTGACAGGTTGTTACCAGTTAGATCCTCTTTCTCCACAGGCAAAATGAGGTAGTGGACTAGTGATTATGAAATAATCACATCCATAAAATTGACTTTTGTCTCAATTGCTTAGATAATTTAAGGTAGTTGTTCTTAAATTTCACCATGCGTAAGAATCACCTAGGGCGCTTGTTAAAGCTGCAAACTCCAGGCTCTGCCTTTTAAAACAAATAGTTCCTCTTCCTCCACTGCCCTGGCTCCCCTGCTGTCCGTTCTTCAAAGAATAGCCTGTAAGCCTGTTAAAACCAAAGTCACTCCTGTTCAAAACCATCATCACCTTCCACCTCTCTCCGTAGATGTGGCATCTTCACTGTGACCTCCGGGGCTTTTCTTGTCTGCTCTCTTCACCTTGATTTCTCTCATCCCCTTATGCGCAGCCACACTGGCCTCTTTGCTGTGCCTTGAGACTTCTGTCTCACGGTTTTTGTACCTGTTGCCACCACTATGGAGAATGCTCTGCTTTTAGACAGCTGCATGACTTGCAGTTTCATTTTCTGTAAAATGAAATGACCGGAAGGTCTCCCTTGTTCACTCTATCTACATTGTAACTGCCCTTCCACAATTCCTGCTTTATTTTTCTCCTACGCATTTACCACTATTACACAATATATTTTAGTTATCTATTGTCTAACTTTTCTCTGCTCCAGCTAGAAAGTAACTTCTAGGAAAGTGGTACTTTTCGTCCTGTTTTCTCACTACTGTACTCCTAGTGCCTCAGAACGGCTAACGAATGTTTGCTCAGCGAATTGAATGGCATGGCCCTGCACCTCCACTGTCAGCAAACGAATTCAACAACCTTTCCTGAGGGCTTGCTATTGGCGAGGAAGGATTCTATACCACCACCACCTTCTTGCTGCTTTCAAATGAGGTGCTTTTGGTCCTTTGGGTTGATTTTAACCAAATCCGACATAGTGGAGAGCCCGGAACAAAATAAATAACCCAAATGCCACTGGAACAGAGAGAGAACATGGTTTCTGTTTGGAAGTGACCCATATGAAGCAATGAATAAAGGCCATTGGTGTACCTGTGGTTAGAAATCCACGCTTCATTTCACTCCAATGGTTTCCCATGTAGGAACAGAAGCCAGGGTTCCAGCTATTGAGAAAACAGGTCTGTATTAAAGAAATGCCTTACGGTGAGAAACGTGATCAAATGTGCAATAATCAAACAAGTAAACATTTATCAGAGAAAATTTGGTTTTACTAGTTAGCACTCCTTTCTTTGAAAACTTTCTGTTCTTAAGAGGCAAACTCCCTTTATTTGAAATTAATTTTTACCATTGAGATGCTTTTCATTACAGATAGTTGGAATGTCCTCGAGGGAAACATGTTTCTGTACACACCTAAAACTGACTTAGGGCACTGGAGGGTTTTGTGGGTTTTTTTAAATCTCTATAAATGACAGTAAGTTTAAAATAGTTGAATCTTAAACAAATTGTGCCCTTCCTGTATTTTTATTCCACTGGGCTTCATTCTTGATAGTGTGTACAGCTTAAGGCTTTACACATTCTGATCCCAAAGGAAGCCGCTCTCTGGCCCTGACTGCGGGTGTGGCTGAGCCCCTCCAGGGCTCCTTTGGCGCAGAGGTCCTCTTGCTAAGCAATTGACTGGCCTTTAAGTTGTGTGTCATAACCATTTTCTTCCTCTTTAACTTTGATGTTTCGAGTGATGCATGTTTCAAATGCCCACGCATAGAAGAATACCATGGTTTGTAAACTGTGCTGTGTAAGATGTGCAGTTCTGGGCAGCAGATGGCTGTGCGAAGGGCATCTTTCTGGGTAGACACTCTTGAGAGTGAAAACTCATTTCAAAAGACGTGGAAGAATTAATGGCTAACAGAGAAGCAGAGAAAGGGGTGAGAGTCTTGGATTCTTGCTTCTCAAATTCTTCCATCAGGGAACCCTTGAAGGGAAATTGCAAAAGCACTTGGTGCCTTCAGAGTTTCAAGGGAGAGAATGGAAAGGCCTGCCTTAAGCCTTAGAAGCTTTCGATTATTTCAAGTTGCCCATTTTATTTTTTAAATGTGTGGGAATTTTCAATTTGACTGCACAATGTAATGGCTTCCTTTGCTTTAACGATACCTTCTTTCCATATAGGAGCAAAATTGATGCTCCAGAGCAACAAAGCACAGTCATCCTGTGATTTTGAATACCCATTGACCCCCTGCAGTTGCGGAGTGGGGTGAAGAATACAGGAGAGGTGTTAGAAGCAGAGTTTTTGATGAAAATTAGAAGGCAGATAATAGTTGAGCTGCCTGGCACACATAAATGATATAGTTGTATGGGAATAATAGACAACTCCAAGCCTATATTTGGAGAGTTCTTTTGTACAGGCAGGTGATATAAATGACAAAGGGTAAGCAAATCAGTAGTACTACATGGCTGTCTAGGAGAAAAACACAAATTATATCTGGAATACTGAGAAAGGAAGCAAACTGAAAATCATAGAATAAGTGAACCGTTTCTTCCGCCTGTGAGCACGACAGGACTTGGACTGGCTCAGAAAGGTCTGATATTTTTCTACTTCTTAGAGGACGCCTTTGCTCCCAAGTTAAAAACAAGAATAAAAACAAAAACTTTCAATTCACTTTCACTGGAGGAAAATTAGAAAATACAGAGAAACAGACAAACAAATAATGTCATTCATGATCCCACCACACGACACTAATAGATATTAACACATGGCGAATACCCATGGGTTTTTTTTTCAATGCATCTATAGACACATGTACATAACAAAATGGGGGAAATAAGCCTTACAATAACATGCCTATTTTCACTGAGCAATATAGATATCTTTGTTTGCCAATAAAGAGATGCCTTTGCCATCATTTTTCACGGTTCCATTTTATTACCCTGATGGAGTGCTGAGAGTTTTTACTCTTTCATTTTGATATCATTTCACAATTCCAGAAAAAAACTATAGAGAAGGCTGTATTTCTCTTCTCAGATTTACTAATTGTTAATATCTTGCATCATTTTCATCATTAACTTTCTCTTGATATATATTTTCTGAACTACTTGAAAATAATTTGCAGGTATCATATATTTTAAACTATAAGTATGTCAGTATGCATTTCCTAAGAACAAGGATTTTTTTTGCATAATTATAGTACATTTATCAAAGTGAGGATATGTAACATTGACACAGGAGTATTATCAAAGTTGCTCTCATATTCAAAATTTCCCCATATCCTTAACAGCTATTTTCTATTTTGGAGCTAGTCCAAAATGACACCTTGCAATTAGCTGTCACATTTCTTTAGTTTTCTTTCATCTTCAGTCTTTGTCTTTCTTGATCTGCACATTTTTGAAAAGCAAAAGCCAGTTATTTTGTACGTGCCCCTCAACGTCAATTTGCCTGATGTTTTCTCATGATTGGAGAGAGACTACATATCTTGACAGAAATACCACAAAAGTTATATTCTAAGGGCATCACAACAGGAAGCACGTAATACTGGGGTGTCCCATTACTGGTGATGTTAACTTGGATTCTTTGGGTACGGCTGTACTTGCTGGATTAATCCATTGTAAAGTCACTATTTGTCCCTTTGTCATTACTAAGTAGTTGGTGGGGAGGCACTTTGAAACTCTGAAAATATCCTGCCCCCCCTAAAACTGATAACCCACTCATTCATGGTTCTTAATTGAATTTTGTCATCAGAATTTCAAAATAATTTCAGGGTTATTGTTGTGATAGGTGTAAAACAGTGACTTCCTAACCCCATCATCCCTTCTACATTTATTAGTTGTTGTTCGGCTGCAGGAAACCATGATTCGGCTGTTCCCCTTCTTCCCTATTTGCCTGTTTCTGTATTAAGACCGGTATGGACTCAGATTCTTTATCCTAAAACATTCTCTTATTACCACTATTTATTTTGATCCTTGAATTGTTTTGGAGTTGACCTGTGGGAGCCACCTTAAACTAGGTCTGGTGTCCTTTTGAAATGCGTCCATTATTTTTAAGCATTTTTTTTGCTTTCTGTCACAAGATGTTCCAGGGCTGTGCTGTCCCTGTTCCAGCCCTGGAACCTGCCATTTCTCCAAGAAGCCTGCTTCACTGCAGTCATGAATCATGTTTAGAAACCAGAGTCTGGGCACACCGTATCTTACTCAATGATTGACTTTGACCTTGCTTCCATTTTTCTCTGTTACACACACAAACTGAACATTAAGTGAAGTTGCCAAGCAAAGCACAGGAGCGAAGGCTTTGGATGCAAGCTGTTAACTGCCCTCCAGAAAATGCTATTTCATGGGTATTATTTCAAAAGGTATATATTTTTAATTTCATCCAGAGACATAATGTCGTGTTTTGTTTTATCTAATTAGGAGTAAGAATGGACACTTTAAAGCTTGTCATTATTTTTTGTGGCATGGTTTTGCTCGTGTCTTACGCATACTTTTCTATGGCAGTATTCTTTTTTCATTGCTTCATAAGAACTTTCCTTACAATAACTAAATTATTTTTCACATGTATCGCAAATGTTTTTCATGGTTATTTCCTTTTTAATTTTGTATGTGACAGTGTCTTGATATGTTTCACCTTTTATGATTTCTCTCTTTAGCTTCATACTTACAAATTTCTCACCTTAAGGTGAGATATAAAATATTCACCTATTTTTCTTCTAATATATTTATTCATTTGTTTTTAGCATTTACATCTTCAATAAACTTGGAATGTTAACTTTGGTTAAAGTATGAAGTGGAGATTTGCCTTCATTTTTATTTTGCAAATAAGAAGCCGGTTGTCCACATGTTTATCGGAAAAGCCATCTTTCTTCTGCCAGTTTAAAATATCACCTTTGCCATAAACTAAGTTCTTATACATACAGGGATCTGTTTTCAGATTTCCCGTTCTTTCAAATTTATCAGTCCGTTTATTCTTAAGCTAAAAGTATACTTTTAAAATCACTGTAGCTATAGACTTTAGCATCTGATTAGGCAAGACTTTCTCTTCTCTCCCATTATGCTTCTTTTTCAAAATTTCTTGGCTACTTTTATAAGGGCAGATTTCCAAATAAGTTTATGAATGACACAGTCAAAATTTAAAAAAACCAACTGGTATTTGGATGGTTTCTGTATCCCATTTACAGATAAGTTTGAACTATTTTTCTTAGTGGGCTTAACACATCTCCAACAAAACTCTGCTTAAAACTCACTAATTAGGCTGCCAGATTATTTTGTAATACCATTCTTTGTTTCAGAAAGGCTTTAAGGATGCATTTAGATCTTAGTAGAAGATGGACTAATTTGAACTCAATGGCAGAAAAGGCCACTTGTGTCTCCTAAAGGGAGCTTTCTACTTAAAATAATGAGCCTGGAATTTCCTATGGTTGTTTTTGTTCCTAAAATGTAGAAAATCAAATTGCTCAGCAGAGCTACTGCTACATTTAGCATTTGTGAGTCCCCCTCAGGGCACAGCATTAGCCGATCCCGGCTGATGTTGGAACCAACAAGCAAAATAGACGCCCGTCTCTTATTGTGAAAATTCATTTAAAGGTCTTAAAACATCAGCTGAATTCTTTTGCTAGTTATGTTAATCATCAATGGATGAAAAAAATTAACAATGCAGAAAATGTAAAGAAAAAGACCAATTATGGAATAAACTAGGGTAGGAAAACATTTCTAGATAAAACTGCCTTTACTCATTGACAAACAGAGCAAAAGGGCAAGTCTGATATTTGAACTTCTACAATGAACTTTTAACTACTGTTTACCAGAGATACCTGTATGTCCTTGACGGGGAGGCAGAGTGCAGAAATGAAGAAGTCAATAGTTTTGCTCATTTCACCATTTACTTCACATCCAGGTCTGTGCATTGTATGAAACTCGAGGGGGGACCATCCTCTTGTAAATAAAAAAATCTTTTGTAGGGTACAAACTTAAGACTGTTTGTTTCCACTAGAAGGTACTATGGGATGAGTAGGGAGTGTAGATTTTTCTAGTCAGTAATAAAGTGAGTCAGCTGATGAGTAACGAGAAGCAGCTGCATATGGGACTGCAGAGTGGTACACAGATGCCAGGGAACAGGCAGACAATGGCGGAAGAGTTTAATTTCCACTCTGCCAGCTAGCCAGGAGAGGAAGACTGGCAGAGGTACCCAGCATTTTTTTTTTGACATTTTTGAAATGGCAGGCAAGAGCAGTGTTCATAAACAATAAAACACATAAAAGGAAACATAGGTGCTAAACTTAAGGACCTTGGTCTCTGAGAGATTTTTGTAAACTTGTCTTTAAAGGCAAGGAAAGTAAAAGCAAAAATCAATGAATTGGACTACACCACACTAAAAAGTTTGTGTACAACAAAAGAAATCATCAATAAAACAAAAAGGCAATGAACCAATTTAGAGCAGGTATTTGCAAATGGTACATCCAATAAAGGGCTAATATCCAAAATATATAAAGAACTCATACAACTCAACAACAAAACAAACAATCTTAAAAAATGGGCAGAAAACCAGAAATGATACTTTTCCCAAGAAGGCATACAGATATCCAACAGATACATTTAAAAAATGCTCAACTTTCCTAGCTATAAGGGGAATGAATCAAAACCCCAATAAAGTAAACCACATACTAGTTAGAATGGCCATTATCAATAAGACAAGAAGTAAACAAGGAAACCTCACCCACTGTTGGTGGCAATGTAAGCTGGTTCAACCACTATGCAAAACATTGTGGAAGTTCCTCAGAAAAATTAAGAATAGAGTTACCATATGACCCCACAATCCCTCTTCTGAATATCCACCCCCCAAATTTGAAAACTATTTGTAAAGATGTATGTACTCCTCTGGTCACTGCAGCATTACTCATGGTGGCCAAGACATGAAAACAACCTGAGCACCCTTCAATAGGTGGTTGATATGAAGATGTGGTAAACACATACAATGGAATACTACTCAGCCATAAGAAAGGATGAAATACTGGCCCCCTGGACAACATACATGGCTCTTGAGAGCATCATGCTATGTGAAATAAGTCAGATGGAAAAGGACAAGGACAATGTTATTTCACTCATATGTGGGGCATCAAACGAAAAGAAACAAACAAAAGGAACAAACACACAGACACAGCCAACAGTACGGTAGTTAACAGAGGGGAAGGGGAGTGGGGGAAAGATGGTAACGTGGGTCTAATACAAGGTGATGAAAGACTAGAGTTCGGGTGGTGAGCACACAATGAATGTACAGAAGATACATAAGATACAGAATTGTGCATCTGAAACTTACATCATGCTATTGACCAATGTTACTCCAACAAATTTAATTTTTAAAAAGCGGAGTTCATAAAAGAGTTATAGGATAAATGGACCCCCGAGGAATGGTTCTGAAAATGAATGCAAACTTTAACTCTTACAGAAAAAAATATGTTGGCCTAGTTTGTGATGAGGATAGGTAAGATTGTTTGATGTGATTCCAGTGATGAATTTTATTCGTTTGATGAATTGGATTTAAATGTTGGCAAAGGTTAAAGCTTTAATTTAAATGCCAGTCTGAGAAGTATAGGATTAAAGGAAGGTTGAGATTTACATATGATGACCAGATCAAAAAGAAAAAAAAATGAAAATGGGAACCCAGCACCAGAAAGCATCTAATGTCAACCCAGGAAAGCAGTGCTGCTGGATTTTTTTTTTTTTTTTCCAATCTGCACTCAGGTAAAGAGGAGGAATTAGATAAGAAAAACCCTTTATGTGGAACAAAACCCTCGGGAGCTCAATAGAATTACAGATTTCTTAATATAAATCAAATCCATATTGAAATTTTGTGATGGAAAAGAGGCAGCTGGTTTTACCCCTATTTTGTTGGTTAAGAAATTAGCTTCTATGTATTAAAGCAACATAGGCTTTTCCTTCTTTCTCTCTTAAAATCCTTCCAAAGGGATGCAGTTAGCTGGACTCTGTTATCACTGCAGCTCCACACTTCACAACTGGTTTTCCACATGTCCAATTACTCTAACTTAACAGAGGGAAATACATTGAAGGCACCTTTGGATTTTATAAGCCGAAGGAAGAGAACATTAGTGGTATTAGCTTGCTAATCAAAGCTTCTGCTTCAAATAATGGCAGTACAATGTTTATAACAAATCTTTTCTTGTTTGTGTACAAATTGGTCGTGTTAGGGGAACAGCCTTACCTTAAGAGGCCAATCTAAGAAATGATCTCTGTACCTATGCTAGTTAGAAGAATCCAGTCAGTAGCCAAGGAAACAATGAGTCAGGGACAGAGGAAGGGGGCTTCACCAGTCCTCAATGAAGAAAAATCTATAGTATTGACATGTATTTGTGAGCCTTTAAATCTCAGATGGCTGTCGTGGCAGGACAAACCCATGATGGGAACTGGAGCTGTCAGAATGTGGATGACTTAGTCAGAGAGAGAGCCCCAAGCGAAGTTCGAAAGTAACTTCCTATTTATCATAAAAAAAGAAAAAAACAAAAACTGTATGTGACAAGGTAGACAATATAACACCTTGCAAATCTGATTAAAATATTATGAATTTAAGTATGTAAAAAGCTTAGGGAACACAAAAGGCCCGAGTTACACATTGGTTTTCAGATTTCCAAAAATCCCAGTAAAATATTCCAATTGTAGGTGTTTAAAGAAGTGCTTACATAAGATACAAGTGCTACCCAGATAATATGAAACTCTGATCTTTTATCTTTACCTGCCATGATACTGAAGGGTACAAATACTACTAAACAAATGAAAAATAAGCCACAAACATTCTGTTTTACATATGTTATAAGAAGAAAATAATTTCAAGGGCCCTCATACAGAATATATCCTGTTATTTAAGTGTTTAAATAGTAGTTAAATTTGAACCAAACACTTTTTTAAAGTCTGCTTTGCAAATAACAGTCAAGAACTTCCCCAGGTCATCAAATTGTCATGCCCGCTTCCTCTCCTACATTTATCTTAAACAGCCTTACTTGCTGTTTGAGCAGAGGGCTATTTGCCATGTCAGAAAATGTGGTACCTTCAACAAATTAGCTTTTACAAATCAAACTAAATGACTGAAACATTATGACTGGATGGTCAGAAGCAGAACATTATTTTGCCACCACAAAGTTCTCTACTCTTGTGCATTCTGGACTTATATTTACAACCGAGTGAATGAAATTGTGGAACAAGTGTGTTCCTTTTAAAAATCACATCTATATTGACTATGATGGCAAAGCCTTAAAAGTGTTGCAAATTACTATGATTGGCTACAGTATAGTTTTGCTTGCTTTATGAATAGGGACGGTCACACTTTTATTAAGCAACTCAGAAATCATGACCTCATCAAATGCTTAGTTATCTCCACGGAAGCATGGAGAAAAGCAAGCATGGTAATAAAGACCTTACTTCTGTCACTAAACATTTCTTATTGGACTTTCAGGAGGAAATACTCAAAAACAACTTTGAAATGATTCAATTCTCATTTATTCACATAGTGTTTTTTAGGACATCATATTTTCCATATTGCTATAAAATTTATTTTTTAAGCAAAAATGTTAAAAATTCAAATTTTATGTCATCATTTCACATAATTATTTTGTTTTGTTTTGTGTATCTGCAGGCAGCTCAAATAGGAAAATCAAAGCTCCCAATTCAAACGCAACATCAAATTCAATAAATGAAACAACCTATGAAGCTGATGATATAATTCAAGAAAAAACAATGGATACAACACAAATTAACACGGTGTATTAAAAATCCTGTGTTGTAAAAGCTCACTGGAGAGATGGAAAAACAAAAATAAAGAGTGCATTTCAAATATAGTTCATAATCATAATTTTAAAAAATTTGCCACTCACAAAGCAAAACATAGCTGCATTTTTGATCATTCAATCCTTTTATTAAACACACAGTAAAGTTTTGATAGATTTCAATGTGTATAAGTTTACTTTTATTTGCTAATGAAAATGTTGGCATATTATACAAAATTATGCTAATATTTCAGGCAAAATTAAAGAATTTATCAATAACACAGACAAGCAAACCTATCTCACTGAGGTACAATGAGAAATGTATTTCACTTTACCAGAATTTCACTTTTTTTTTTGCACTTAGAGGCAGTCATTTTTATAAGAAATCAGAAATCAGCAGCAAAAAGAAAGTAAAGAAACTCACGAATACGTGGAGCTTAAACAACACACTACTAAAAGATGACTGGGCCAAAGAATACATAAAAGGCAAGATCAAAATATATGTAAAGACAAATGAGAATGACAATACGACACATCAAAATTTCTGGGATGCAGCAAAAGCAGTAACAAGAGGGAAGTTTATATTGTTACAGGCCTATCTCTAGAAATAAGCAAAATCTCAAGTAAACAACCTAACATTACATCTTAAAGAACTTGAGAACAAAGAACAAAGCAACCCAAAGTCAGCAGAAGTAATAAAAACCAGAGCAGAATTGAATAACATAGAGAACAAAAAGACTATTCAAAAAATTAATACAACAAAGAGCTGGTTCTTTGAAAAGATTAATAAAATTGATAGTCTCTAACTAGACTCACTAAGAAGAGAAAAGACTCATATAAACAAAGTCAGAAATGAAAGAGAAGTTACCACAGACATTAGAAACATACAAAGGAACCTACAAGAATACTATGAAAGACTATATGCCACCAAATTCCATAACCTAGAAGAAATGGCTAAGTTCCTAGGAACATATAAACTTCCCAGACTCAGTCATGAAGAACTGGAAAATCTAAATAGGCCAATCAACAGTAAAGAGATTGGAACAATCATCACAAAACCTCCCCCAAAATAAAAGTTCAGGACCGATGGCTTCACTAGTGAATTCTACCAAACATTCCTAGAAGGCCTGATGCCTAGCCTTCTCAAATTCTTCACCAAAATATTGAAGAAGAGGTAATACTTCCTAACACATTTTATGAAGCCAACATAACCCCGATACCAAAGCCTGGAAAGGATATCACACAAAAAAGAAAACTACAGACCAATATCTCTGATGAATACAGAGGCAAAAATCCTAAACAAAATACTAGCAAATCAAATACAAGAATACATTAAAAAAAAACCACATCACAACTGAGTAGGGTTCATTCCAGGATGAACAAAGATGGTTCAATTTTTGCAAATCAATCAGTGTGATATACCACATTAACAAAACAAAGGATAAAAATATGACTTTATCAATAGATGCAGAAAAAGAATGTGGTAAGTTACTAAGTTATGACATTCATTTACAATTAAAACACTCAACAAAATGGTTATATAAGGAAAATACCTCTACATAATGAAGGCCATATATGACAAACCTCTAGCTAATCTCATACTCAGTAGTAAAAAACTGAAAACTTTTCCTCTCAAATCAGGAACAAGACAAGGATGCCCACGCTCACCACTCTTATTCAACAAAGTTCTGGAAGTCTTCGCTAGAGAAATAGACAAAAGAAAGAAATAAAAGGCATCCAAATCAGGAAGGAAGAAGTAGAAGTGTCACTTCTTGTAGATGACATTATTCTGTATGTAGAAAACCCTAAGGACTCTACTGAAATTTTATTAGAAACAATACACAAATACCATAAAGTTGCATGATACAAAATCAATGAACAAAAATCACTGCTTTCCTATATACTAATAATGAAACTTCAGAAAGAGAAATAAAAAAATTCCTTTTGCAATTGCAACAAAAAGAATAAAATACCTAGGAATAAACTTAACAAAGTATGTGAAGGATCTATATACCGAAAACTACAAAGCATTATTAAAAGAGATTGAAAAAGACGCAACAAAATGGAAAGACAGTCCGCGTTCATGGACTAGAAGAATCAACAATGTTTAAAAAGGATGTGAAGGCCCTATATTCTGAAAACTATAAAATATTATCAAAAGAGATTGAAAAAATGGGACAGATATTTTATGTTCATGGATTGGAAGAATCCACATAGTTAAAATGACCATATTACCCAAAACAATATACAGATGTCATAAAATCCCCATCAGAATCTCAATGACATTTTTTAAAGAAATAGAAAAAACATCATCAGATTTGTATGGAGCCACAAAGGACCCCCCAAAGCCAAAGTAATCCTGAAAAAAAAAAAAGAAGAATGCCAGAGGTATCATACTACCTGACTTCAAATATACTACAGGACTATGATAATCAAAACAGCATGGTATTGGCCAAAAAATCAGACACGCAAACTGAAGCAGCACTGAGGTCCCAGAAATAAAACCACATGTACATGGGCAAATAATTTTTGACAAAGGAGCCAAAACACATAATGGAGAAA
>PVKM010038182.1:0-14188 GCA_004027735.1 Carollia perspicillata
TGTGAGGTCCCTGCTAGGATGGCTCTGAAAAGCATGGACAAAGTGAGAGCTCATGCTGAGGGAGCTTTTGGACTTCTGGCCTCCAGTGCTGTTGTTCAAGATGCTCAGTTTGTGGTGCTTTGTTATGGCAGCTCTAGGGAACCACGACAGGCAGTATCACCCAAAGGCTGTGAACTGAGCCTCTGCAGTCAGACCGCCTGCGTTTGAATCTTGACCCCACAGCTCATTAGCTAGACAGTCTTAGTATCTTTATGTATAAAATCTGTGTGACCACTCTCTGGGCCACTCATCTGCAGTGGCTATTAACACATTACAAGGTAGTACTTAGTAATGAATGAGTTGGTTCATATAAAGCCTTCAAACCAGTGCCCACTATGTATATTCTCTATATTAATCTAAATTCAGTGGGCTTTCAGTGAAAATCTGCAGTGTATTTTTTCAGTAATAAAATTGAAAAGCTTGTTGTAATATTTTTAGAAATAGCTAAGACAGTCCTGAACAGGAAGGATGGTATTGGAGGTGCAGAGGGGCATGCTTGCCCTACCTAGCATCAAGAACTATCGCAAAACATCACACATGAAGCAGCATGGTATTGGTGTAAGTTTAGAGCAATAGCACGATGAAGGATGAAGACAGAATTGACAGATCCATGCACGTGGGGGACTGAGGAGGAGACAGTGGTAACACACTAGTCTCTTCTGGGAAAAAGATAGACCACTCGCTGCTTCTGGGACAAATGAATCTCATGTGGAAAAATAATCGGCGCCGCCTTTTCATCACAAAAAGCCAGTTCCAAGTGGGTTAAAGACTGAAATGTGTCGGAAGACATTTTTAGAACTCTTTAGAAGAAACTATATCATATTAACTTCAGTGTAAGTAAACTTGTCTAGCATAATAACCCCCAAAATTAAAAGGTTAATAAATTCAGACAAAAATTAAGATTAAAATATTATGAAACTATAAAGAAAGTAAAACTAATGCCTCAAATTTGGAAAGGATATTTTAGTACATAAAACAGGCAAGGTATTAGAATCCAGGTTAACAGGCAATAATCATAATTATAAAATAACCCCTAAAAATCAATGAGTAAAGACAAGACAATAGGAAAAAAGATCAAGAGACTGAAAATGTAATTTCACAGACTAGGGAACAAGAATGACTCTTAAATCTGTGAAAAGATGTTAAACGTCACCACTAATCAGAGAAATGCAAGTTAAAACCACCACTAAATGACATATTTTGTATTTCACAGTTGGCAATAAAGACTGTGATGGTAATGCATGTTGATGAGGAGGTAAAAGACCAAGCATTTTTGTTATTGTAGGTGGGAATATAAATTGATACAACCACTTAGAAAGCCACTGGGGATGACACCGTGCGATTTGAAACAAATGCAGTAAACAGACTCTATGGAGCTCCCGGTGCTCTTCACCTTCTGGCATTTACACTGTGTGACTTCCCTGCCCTCGAGTACGGCAGGTCCTGTGACATACTTCAATAGATGTGGCAAGAGTGATGGGATGTCCCTCCTGTGAATAGATTACATAATGTCCTGGCTTCCATGTTGCTAACAGATGTCCGTCTGCCGGCTTTGGTGATACGAGCTGCTACATTGTCAGTCGCTCCATGCTGAAGTCCAAGTAACAAGCAGCTGAGGGTGGACAGCTAGTAGGGCGCCAAGCCATTGGTCCAACAGCTCACATGGAATTGAATCCCACCAAAAACTACATGAACTTGGAAGCAGCTTCCTCCCCAGCTGAACAGTCCAATGAGACCCCAACCCTGGCTCACATCTCACCGATAGCCTTGTGGAAGACCCTGGAAGCTGGGGATCCAGCTAAGCTGTGTTGGGATTCCTGGCCCAAGAGACTGAGATAATGCCACATTTTATGTTGCTACGTTTTGTGGTAGCATTGTTACACAGCAATAGGTAAGTACAATAGCAAATTTCCTATGACTCAGCAATAATTACAACCTCTCCAGAAACTCTGGCACTTCTCCAAGAGATACATACAAGAATATGTGTAGCAGAATTCTTTGTGCAAATAAAGCTATAAACATTTATGTAAGAACCCATGAATAGGAAATAGTAAATAGGATGGAAATAGGAATAGTAAATGGAAATAGTGAATGGAAGAGTAAAAAGCAGCAAAATAAATGAACTCCAACTACATTCAGGAACCTGCTGGAATTCATGAATACGATGTTTAGTGAGATGGGGAAGACTCTGGAGAACACAGACAGAATGGTTCCACGTACAGCTTAAACAGAACAAAGCTAAACAATATATCATTTGGGGATGCGCACTTTTGTGAAAGGGGATTATAACATAAACTTGAGATAGTTATTTCTGCTAAGGATATTATTGGAATTAGCAGTTCTACGGGAGTCAGATTGGAGAAGGGAAAATACTTGGTTCAAAAGCTATTGGTAGCATTCTCTTTCTCAAACAGAATTGTAGATACCCTGATTATTTTACAATTATACGTTATTCATTAGTGTTTATTTTATGCATGTTCTTTGGTCTGTATGTAAGGTTGCACAAAATGTTGATCTGACACTGTTTCTATCCTGAAAACATTTTATAGAGAACTGTATGATAATGGCCCTTTCATTGGACTTAATTGAAAAACTGTTATAAGTTCTTGACTGTCCCAGCAGGTGCTTCATTGGTGGTGGATACCTTTATCTTCTAGTTTAGAGATTATGCTTGGCAACATAGTATCTCCCAGACTTTTAGGGCTTTTTCTGAGTACAGGTAAGGCCCCGGGTTTTAGGGCCTTATGTGTAGTTCTCTTTTCCTGAAATCATTACCAACATGAGAAAATGAGAGAACACAACATGTGTCTAGAAGAAACTCAAGGTAGAGAGATCTGGAAAGAAATCATACAGAAGAGATAGTGGCAGGGAATTTTTTAGACTCAAAAGATATGAATCCTCAGATTCAGCAAATATTTAAAAAATCCCTATCAGGTTAAGTAAGACTCAATCTTTCAGAATGAAATTGTGGAATACCAGAGGACAAAAAGATCTGAAAAGTAGAGAAAAAATCAGATTACTTGTAAAAGAAATATTTTAGCACAAGAGCTGTTTCTTGGTAACAATAATAGAAATTGGAAAACAACAGAATATCTTCCCATAGGGGAGCCTGAAAGATTCCTGGAGAAGAGGCCATTATAGATCATTAGTTTAATAATAATGAATGCAAGTTGAGAAGCTTCTGGTAGAAAATTCTGGAACAAAGAAGTATTTGTTTCACATTTATGACCTAATAATTAAGATTATTAGAACCATTTATTAGTTTCTTGTTGCTATTATAACAAGCAACCACAAATTTAGTGGCTTCAAACAACACACATTTATTGTCTCAGAGTCCTGGGGTTAGAAGTCTAGAATAAGTTTTATTGGGTGAAATGCAAGGTTTTGGCAGGCCCTTGTTCCTTCTGGACACTCGGCGAGAATCTGTCTCCTCACTGTTTCCGCTGCTGGAGGCCGCCTGCCTTGTTCAGGCCGGCCTCTTCCCCGGCCACAAAGCCAGCAAGGGCCGGGCGAGCTTCCCTCAGGTCGCATCACTCTGACACTCTTCTCCTGTAGTCCAGTCTCATTCTGTCCCCCTTTTACAGGAGCACTGTTTTTTATTGGGTCTTCCTGGCTTATCCAGAGTAACTTGTTGTCATAATCCCATCTGCCAAAGATCCTTTTACCATTGAAAGTAATGTGTTCCCAGGACCCAGGATTTAGAGGTTGACATCCTGGAGAAACCCTCATTCAGTGACCACAAGCAGAAAGGAGCCTTTAAGGTCCTTAGGTCTGAAGACTACAATGTGAAGAATTGTAGATTAGCAGTGAACCTGGGAGCATCTGTTATTCTTTGTCCCTAACAGCCCGAGTGACCTTAGGCAGGTCCCTTTGGTTCCTTGGGCCTCTGATTCTTCTTCTTTCCTTCTTTCATTAATTCAAGAACTGTTTTTTGAGTGTTTTCTGTACACTAGGTGCTATTTTAGGCTCTGTAAAAATGGCACTTAATCTAAAAGAATAAGAAATATTATGCTTAAAGCATCGAGTAGGAGCCCTGGCATAGGGTGAGAATTTAATAAATGAAAACCATTATTAATAATGTTATGGGTGAAAACAGAAAACTGAGACGTTTAAATCACAGCTGTATCTTCAGAAGTATTTGTGTCCGGCCCACTATGTGCGTTGTGCTGGGTATTGGCGATGTGAAGACGGGTAGCCCTGCTCCTGCTCCGGAAGAGGATGTGTGGATGAGAGGAACTCTGTGCGAGGTAGAGTCCTGGGAGCACCCGGGTGGAATTGCAGAAACAGCGCCCCAGACTGAGCCTGGTCTGACCCCCAGACCTGGAATTCTTGTCCCTAAAAATGAATCAATCTCAAGAAAGATCAGTTAAAGGTGGGGAGGGGAGGTGTTGCACCTTCTCCTTGCCTTTTGTACCCCAGCCACTCCCAACCTCATGGCCTTTGGCTCCCCCATCCCCACCATATTCGAGCGTGTGCAGTCACCCACCTTCTGTGCCCTGCCTCTCTCTGCTGTTCTGTGATCTGGGTGCCGCCCTGCCCGTGAGAGTTCGACCCAATTGGCTACAGTTCTGTTTTTATGGTCCCTGGGAAGTCTGCTTCGCTCTCCGTGAGGTCTTTACTCTATCGTGCTTTTTTTGGCCCTGAAGTCTTTCCTCCGCTGAACTCTGTGTTAGTTTTGTCTGACATTCCCCGGTGGTCTTTCTCTTCTCTGTGGCACACTGTGTATGAATTGGTGTTTGCTCTTTTTCCATGGAGTTTTCTTTAAACTCCTGGACCTTGGTGCATGAAATGGATGGCAATTTAGAAAAGCGAAGAGGCTTTTAGTCTTTAGCAATGTAAACAAATCAAAGATGGGCGAATATGCATTTCTGATTTTGAGTCCTTTGGTAAGTCTAGCATAAGGATTTCTTATCGGTTCACCCCACAAGTTCTAGTTATTATTTGTGTGGCTCTATTCTCTCTTCTCTGCTTTCCACTACCACTTACTCTTCTGTTCATTTCTAAGGCAGAGAAGATTAGTACTCTCTTAATGTCTCTTTCCAACTCTTGCTCTCAAGGTGTATTCTTCTCTAGGAAGACTTTATCAGAACACTTTCATAATCAAAGATAGCCCTGTCCCTCATAGAAACCTGATATCAGCCACTCATTCATCCACATTAACTCAAATGTCAGTTCTTCTGGTGAATCTTCTCGTATCTTCCAAGACAATTTACACCTCTTTTTACTGGGTGCCCATAGTTACAGCAATTGTTATAGTATGACTATTTGCTTTTGTTTTTGCCTTTGCCACTTACCTTGTAGGCAGCTCTAGGGAGGGACCAAATCTTATTTTGGTAAAACCAATGTGTTACATATGCTTGCTCCGAGAGTGAGCATCAACTGTTGGTTGTGGAATGAATGCCTGCCTGCCTGCAAGATCAAGGCAGTACCTTAAAACAATTAGAGGACCCACAGAACTGGTCTGACTCCTCTCAAAACTCAGAGATCCTCAGATTTAGGGCTGTACCCAGGTAGGAAGTCCTGCTTGTTTTTTATGTCCTTCAGGCCCATGTTCATTTGTTTAATAAACACATGTGTCAGGAATTTTATGTGTTATCTTCTACCATCCTCAAGACACCTCAGTTATGGGAACATTAGTATCCCTGTTTGAAAGATGTCAACGCTGGAGCTAAGTACCCTGCTCAAGATCATATAGTTACACATGGTAGAACCAGGGTTGAAACCCAGCCTGTCCCTAAAGCTCAGGCCCATTCCACTGCATCACCTTCTCTACTGGCCTGAGCTCTGCAGTTGTGATGTGATCACATGGATTCTCTGGGGGAGGAGACTGAGGACGAGGACACTCAGTTACGGCTCACCAGGCACCATGACGTGCAAGGATTTCTGATGACGGTTGTTGTCAAGATGATTGGTGAGCACTTTGAACACAGGCCAAGATTCCTTTTGGAATGGCAAAATGTAGCTTTTTCCTAAAATAACACAGCAAGCTTGGTTGTTTGAAGTGGTGCTTTGGTATGTCTTTACATACTTCCTCTGTCTGCCTTGCCACTGACTGGCTACTTCTGACTCTCAGTAGCCAGTCAGTGATATTTTAGACCTCCTACAGTGGCCAAAGCAGCACTGGGTCCTACCTACCTGGAGGTTGTTGGCGTTTTTTTTTCACTGGCGAATGCTCCTGTTTTATTGACTGTACTGGAGGAGATCTTAAATAATGTTTCTGTGCTAATGTAATCGTTCCTACTTGAATGATTGGAATGGGGAGAGATAGCAGGAAGACAAACCAATTAGAACATTGAAGCTGTGGGGGGAGACGGGATCAGAGCCCGAATTGTATTAGTAATGAAGTCAAAGCCAAATGCAGGAGACAGTGGAAACATGACAGGGGTGAAAGTTGAGGCAGTTCCAAGTCCCCTAAGCTTACAGAAATCAGGGCATTGCTACTTCTTTACAACTCTTTGCTTTGGCCTCCAATTTGATGGAGCAGAAACTCAATGTAATTAAAAAAGTATTTGTTGAGTGCATGCTGTAACAGAATGCCAGGAATGCCGTTAGAAGTTGCAAGACCTGCCCTCAAACATCGTCCAGTGTAACGAGGGATGCAAAGTGGTGAAATATGGTCCACTTGAATTGTGAGAGTGGGGTGGAAGTGACATGCAGTTGTTGGTAATTGAGATGGGTTTGGTTAGGGGGCTGTGGCTTTTCACAGGGGGTGATCATGAAGGGAAGAGAAGGTATTCCGGGTGGAAAGTGACTGGTTGAAAAAGGGGTGTCAAATTTGAAGTGAAGGTATTCACAGGAGATAAAACTGGAGTTTAGGCTTCAGCCACAGGTGTAGGATGAGGAATTTTATTCCACTTAACAATAGGGAGCCCTTGAAGAGTACTCTGCTAAATGATGTCATATGAGCTATATTTTGGAAAGTTTAGAGTATGGCAACCACGAGACAGCATGCTTATTAGGCAAAGAATATTGAACCTGGGAAGCAGGATGTTTGGATCCTTGGTCCAGCTTGTTTATTCACTAATTGAGCAACCTTAGGTAGATCTCTAGTCTTTCTGAATTAGGATTTCTTCATGAGGATGGGCAGATAATTATCTCTGAGTTTCTCAAAGGTTGTTGTGATCACCGAATGACAAGTGGGTGAAAAGCTTTAATAATCAAGTAAGACTCTGGCAAGCTACTGTTAAATATGGGAGTGGACTTCCCATCTTTAACATGAGTCTAAGGAATGTGATCAATTTCGTGGCGATAAAGAAATAAAGAGAATATCAGTTGAAGTGGTAGTGGGGGAAACAGAATCAAGCAATTCATAAATAATAACTAACACCTTCAGGATACTCACTAAAAGGTGTTCTGCAAACACTTTGTGTACATCAATCCAACAACTCCATGAAGCTGGAACTATTATTGTCTTCACAGAATGGTTAAACATTTTCCCCAGTGTATTCCACGGGACAGGCTGGGATTTTAACCGAGGCGGTTGACTGTGGAGCTTCAGTTTTCTCTACTATGATACTAACTTTCAAGGTTGTAGAGGAAGGTTTGGTTAGTGTGGATTTTCTGTATTAGCTTTGTTATTAACACTCATGTATGTAAGAAAACACTGTATAATGGTCTAGTGTATGGATCTGGAATCAGACCCTGGAATGGAGTCAGGATGGCTTAATCCTGGATGAGAATGGAGTCAGGCTAAGAAAGTGGTCAGAGACTTTGATTTCAACCGAGTGGGAAGGACGGATGGATGTGTCTCTCCCACTGAGGTCCCAGGCCTCCAGGAAAGGAGATGTTAGCTCTGAGGGAGAAAACAGCATTGCAGGAAGGGGCTTCGGAATCTCACAAACCTGAGTTGCACGCTAGCTTTGGACTTACTTTGTGACTCTGTGAGTTGATCTCTCAGAGCCTTAGTTTCCCTTTTTAAAAATCATGAGAACCTCATAATACTGTGTGGATTAAATGAAATAAAGTGTAATGGGGCCCAAAACATAGTGGATACTTACGGAATACTGTACCCAATTTCCAAATTTAGGCTGGGGAATGAGGGAGGAAAGCACCCAATGACAATTCTTGTGTTTCCTCCCACTTTCTGAAGGACTCCAAAGGCCACACCTTTGTCCACTTACATGGGAGGCGAGTTGGAGATCCATTTCTGTCAAAGGTGCCTGGAATTGCTGAGGCCAATCATCTTAATTTGAATTAAGAAACTGTTATCTTGCAGAAATAAGCAACTGCCTCCTTAACGAAGTTATCAAACTTAGTAGCAGTGGCAGTGGGGCCCCCTGACCTCCAGGGCCTCCTGATGTAATGCAACAGGAGTCCACACTGTCACCTCCAAGTGTTCTTACTCAAAGGTGTAAATTGGACCAAATGAAGCCTCTATACCGAGCTTCCAGTTTCCAAGAAATGCAGAGGCTAGAGGGTCACAGCAAACGACACTGTAAGGAAGTAGTCTAGGATGTGGGGCATTCTATGAGACAGCTGGTCTGGACTCTTTAAAAAGGCAACACCATGAGTATTCACATGGTAGATGTTTGAAAACAATGTTTGACACCGCACCTTCCCACCCCCTCTGTACCAACCCTCATTTCCCCTCTTCCCCTCCTATGTCTGCATTCAGTCACTTAGTTGGTCTCTCATGGGGTCAGGGCATCAGTATCTAGTAAATTCCCCATTTTTTTAAACGTGAGGATCACAGTCCTAAAATAACTTTTGCAACTGTGTACCAGGAGACACATACAAGTTAGTGTATAGCAGCATTGCTTGTAAATAATATCACAAAATGGAAATTCCCACGCGCCCATCACCAGTGCAGTGGATAAACTGTGCTGTTCAAACAAAGGAAAATGATTGCTTTAAGGCCTAAGAATTCCTGATAGTTAACTTTCTGGTCTCTTAAATTGAATTCCCAGTTTTCACTTCATCTACCTTCTTCTACTCCAGCCTTCATTGTATATTATAATAAGGGCATTCCTAGACGTTGCTGGGAGAGCTGACCTTAACCCCTCAGTTCTGCAGATGGCACTCACTGGTTATCAACTTGTCTAGAGTGAAATTTGCCATTGTGCTCAGAGGTATAATTCCCAGCTTCCAGCTTGCGCTTTTTGGAGAATGGGAACTGACTTGCTTCTTCAAAACCGCTTGCAGTAGTCTGCCTGGAATTTAAAATTTTATGGCTTATTCCATTAGTCCATGTGATATTGCCCCAAATGAATTTAGCTAACTGAGCTTCTGCCTAATTAACATTTCTCTCCACTCATACCTTTGCCTCCCTAATGAACTGGGAATCATTTGCACAGTGTGCACCGGGAAGGCAGACATGTCTGGGTCTGAGCTGATATTTCCTCTCTCTTCCTTTTAAACTCCTGCTTTGTTATTTTAGTTATCATTTTTTTAAAAAAGGTATCCTATGGCCCATGAAAATATTGTTATTTAATAAACTTGTCAGGTTTGTGGTTCCTCATAAACTGAAGTTTCAGCGCACTGACTTTCACTATTGACTCAATTAACTCGGCCTCTCCTGGTGAAAGCAACAGCATGGTTTTATTTCTTACTGTTGACATGTGTTAATGACTCATCAGCAGGGTATTAATGTTCATTTTCATCCAACAAGGACAGAAGATACACCTTTCACAGTTTATTAATTTTAAGGTTCCCTGGGTCAAAATCATCTGTGAGGGTTAGAAGCCTCTTAAATATTCTAACGCATGTGCTTGGTGTATTTCTGGTAATTGGAGCCAATGTCTGTTTTGACAAAGTGAGGCGTATTAGTTTGTGAAGGGGGATGGTGTGTGATCAAGGTAAACACCTTTGTGAGATTCCAAGATAATTTCAGAATCTTCACTAATTAGGAATCTAAGATTCAGGTGCATTTACCCCCATTAGGAAAGGAATCTGTGATAGGAACCTTTGGATTTCATTTTTAAACATTATAGGAGATAATATTGTTACCTAACACAACATTAAATATAGATACCAAGAGGTCTGCATTTTCCTTGACTTTTTAACATAGCACAGCAATAGTTTAACAAAACTATTCAGTTAGTGGGTATATCAGTTAGCTTTTGCTTCATAATAAATCATCCTAAGATTTAGTGGTTTAAATGACAACCCTTTTTTTAGTTCACAGTTCTGTGGGTGGTCCTGGACTCAGCTGGGCAATTCTTTTGCTGGTATCAGTGGGAGCTCACTCGTGTGTCATTGGTCAGTTATCAGCCTCCCAGGCTGAGGAAGAGGGGCCCTTTGACACACGTCATGTTCCTCTGAGTGTCAGCTGAGGGTGTGGAGCAGGCAGAGACCTCCAGGGAGAAGAAGACAAACGTGTGAAGATCCAGGGGCAGCAGAGGTGGGGGGAAGCGAAGCAGAGGAATTTCCTACGTTCCTCTAAGCAGTCCAGGCTGTTTCGTGGCTCAGGGCCACTGCCCTGGGAGAATGTCTTTCTTTGCGAGGTGGAGCACGCACCTACTGACATTTTAAAGCTCAGTCTGAGCGTAATGAGCCTTTCCTGATTCTTCCTGCCATAGATGGAATTAGCCGCGCTCCTCCCCCGTGTCCTCCCATGCCCTGCACACACTTCCTTGACCTGTAGCCCCTTACTGCACATCAGTCTATGTACAGCTGTAGAAGGTACCTGCAGTTTTTTCTGTGGCTAGCGTCTGTTTCTCTTTTGTTTGGTAAGAGCACCTGGGTTTTTAAATTCATGTTCTCAGTTCGTGTGGTTTAAAGTGGAGCTGACCACTGTTCCTGCTTGGTGAGGAGAAGAGGGGGTAACTGACCCTCTCTGACCATAGTGATTGGTTCAGAAAAAGAAGAGTCTCACCAACGTGAGGATTCGAGCCCAGGACTTTTGCTTGGATTATTGGAAAAGAGATGCCTTCTTTATATTGTTTTTTTCAGACCAGTCAAGTATAAGCTGGATTGGCTGGAGGAGATTTTGCCACCCAAAGTGTAGAAACTAACAGTAATAGAAACCAACAAGAAAAAAAGAAGAATTTTGATGAAGACAGAATTCTGTGGATTATTTGAATATGTGCATTCAGAGGTGCCTGAAACAACTGGGCTTTTACTCTTTTTCATTTAGGTCGGTTTGAGTTGAAATTAGCCTTTCTCGTAATCCGAGCCCTGGCTAGCGCACCGCTCCTTCCCCACCACCAGAGTGGGAGCTCCGTGAGAGCTGGCACTGTCTCCTCACCAGCTTGGCATCCGGCTCTCGGCTCAGTAGCTGTCTCCCGACTCTGCCTGTGTGATTTAACGGATCAGTGAATGGGGTTAGTACACAATGGGTCACATCTCTAATGGCAAACTCAGGATTTGGGATTTTTGTGTTTCCTGGTTTGCTCACACAGTTCACAATGTCCTGACGCCATATCCGGAACGGGAAGTATTTTGTCCCTGCATCTTTAAAATGTCCATTAGCTTGTCTCACTGTCATTTGAGTCTTTGTGCTGAGAGATGTAGGGGAAACAAATTCCCTGTAATTGAGGGTTCCTGTTATGAGGATTTGCGTTACCGCTTGATTTTAACAAATGGGATATTACAGAAACTGGTGATTAATGTGCTGGGAAGGAGCGAACATGCTACATGAGTCATTACATTAGGCCCAGCGTGTCTAATGGTCTGTTGTGCTGAGCAGAGAGCGGTGGGAGCCTGCTGGGGAAAAGACAAGGCAAAGGCTCAGAGACTAATTTTTTTCAAGCTGTCTCACATAAACAGAGAGCTGTCACCATTCTGCGAACTACAAAGGAAGTAACAATTCTGAGGAATTTCTTTTCTTCCTACGACCAAGGAGTATGGAATGCAGTGTTGTTCAGGAATGCTGTAAAGGGATGTGATGGAGGTAGTGACGGTCAACTTTTATGACCAGGTGATCTCAGTAATGCTTGGACATCTGTTTTCGTGCCAGGAAAATGGAGAAGTAAGAGACACTGAGTTTAAAAAATCACATAAAAACACATTGGGTTTGTTAAAAGTCCATTTTTAGAGGGGAAACATGATAACCAAAGTACAAAAGCATCGGACTGGGAGTCAGGAGTCTCGGTTTCAGTTTTGGCTGAGCTTCTGTTTGGGCGAATCACATTGGGCAAGAGAGTTCTCATTTCGAGCCCTAGTGTTCTCACCTGCCCCGGTGTCTCAGTGCTTGTCTACATCACAAAGTGCAGGTGAGTATTGAGAAAGGATTTGTGAAATGCAAGCAACGTGCAGGTAAGGGGATTTGACTTTCAAGTGGTAGTATCATTGATAATGGTACTGCAAGTCACACGAGATGCCTAGAATTATGAAAGTATATTCACAGACACATCCCAGGAATGTAAATGAAATTTCCCTCCACTCCCACTCCTGGTACCTCCAGCCCATTCTTAACACTGAAGCTAGGATGGTCCTCTAATAGAATATGAATCTGCCTACATCACTCCCAACGCTTGGTGGCCTTCCGTGGGTTCCCATTGCTGTTAGGACTGCAGCCAAGTCCCTCGACATGGCTAAGACGGCTCTCCCCTCAGCCCATCTTTATGTCTCTCCTTGCATCTCACGACACCTTTTCTTTCGCGGTCTGGGCTCCACCCACATTGCCTTCTCTCAGGAGCCCAGTGCACTGTGCTCCTTCTCATCGTGGAGCCTTTGCACATGCTGTTCCTTCAGCCAAGAACACTCTTCCTTCTCTTTTCTTAACTCTCATCTCATGTCATAGGCTGAATAATAATCTCTCCCTTTGCCTTCAAAGATGTCCATGTCCTGAACTCTAGAAGCTGTGAATATATGATCTTACGTGGTAAAAAGGCCTTCACAGGAGTGATTACAGATCTTGAGAAGCTGAGATTATTCTGGATTATACAGGGGGTACCAGTGTAATCACAAGGGTCCTACGAGAGTGAAGGTGAACAAGAGTGAGTAGAAGCAGATGTGATGACGAAGGCAAGAGGTGGGAGTGGGTGTAAACAGTTATTGTAACATGTGGCCTGTCTGCCAGCAGAGCATGCGGGGACAGCCCTGGGCCATTCTTGGGAGTACCATCAATGGAGGCTTCTCACAGAAAAAGACTCTAGCTCTGTGTTTGGGTAGAAGGAAGAGGCTGGCCGAAGAGGTGGGGACAGAGGATGTTCAAAGAAGCAGGGACACCTGAGGCAGAACCTGGGGAGAGTGCAGGAGGTTGGTGTGCAAATGGTGATGGGGGAGGTTGGAGAAATCAAGGGCCAGATTACTGAGAACCTATAGGCAGTTTTATGATTTAGGCCAATAAGGGGTGTGGAAGGATGTTAAGCAGGGGAGAGAAATGATGAGGTTTAAGTTGTTGGGGGCAAGTGGGAAAAAGGAGACAAAGT
Source organism: Carollia perspicillata (assembly GCA_004027735.1). Classification (NCBI taxonomy): domain Eukaryota; kingdom Metazoa; phylum Chordata; class Mammalia; order Chiroptera; family Phyllostomidae; genus Carollia; species Carollia perspicillata. The sequence goes on from PVKM010038182.1 coordinate 13,353, forward strand.
GGCTGTTTCTGTCATTGGTAATGGGAAGACGGGTCTGAAAAGGGGACCAGCCGTGGAAATGAAGCTAAATTGGCAGATCATTGTGCTATTTAGGAGGTGTCCTCAATAGAGTTTGGACTGGTAGGATAGAGAGGTGACAGGAGAGGGAGATCCAAGGATTTCTCCTGGATTATTAATTTAGGAAACCGAAGTGATAGGTAGCAATGCAATGAATTGAAATAAGAAACAGGGAAGGAGAAATGCACTAAAAAGAATAGTCATCTACTCAAGATATCCACAGCAGATAGGTGCTTAGTTAAGAATCTGTGAGTTGAGCTTTAGGACAAACTAGCTCACTTGGATGGATGGCAGTCGGTGGAAGGGAGTCTTGGTTGTGGATTTGGTCTGAAGCGGGTAGATTCAGAAGATATGCCATATTTGAGGAGGTTAAATAGCATCAGGATGAATGCAGGGTCATGCAGGTACGTTCCCAATTTTATCTGCACAGTATATAATCAAGGAGAGAAAATTTCTTGGTACACATAAAATATATCATCTATTTTAACTGACCACAAACCCTACAATGTTATGTAGTTTCTACAAAGCTACTGTGATCTTTGGCAGCAATATTGGAGACATAACATTCACAATGAACAAGAAGATGCTTCTACTCTACCATGAGCTGCTCAGTCCACTTTTGGAGTCTTGTATTCAGTTTTGGATGCCACAAATGAATGATAGCACACATAAACTCTAGTGTATTCACAGGAGAGTATGAAAGATTATGAAGTATTTGAAATCATAGACAACGATACGTTTTTCAAGGAATTGGAGATGTTCGCTGAGAAGAGAGACTT
>PVKM010038183.1:0-14194 GCA_004027735.1 Carollia perspicillata
TGGGGTGACGGAGTAAGCCTTTATTACATGAGTGGGCCCAGAGGAGACAGCTTCCAAATTCTGGGCACTGAGGAGGGGTCAGGTGGGCGGTTAAATACTTTTGCAACAAAGTGAGGAGGGGAGAGGTCTCATGGTACAAGCAGGAATGTGGAAGCGAAGGCAGAAGCTGAGGGCAAAAATTGCCAGGGGCCGGGACAAAGAGATAGTAAGAGATTAACTGAGTCCAAGACAGAGTCAGCTAGTTAACAGGTGGTCATCTGGAGCCCGGGAAGCCAGCAGGGAGTTATCAGAGGTCCGGAACAGATAGTCTGAAGCCGGGAAGCAAGCAGGGAGCCATCAGAGGCTAATGCAGAGTGCCAGCTTCAATCTCTATCTACACTTTTAAATTTCTACTACAACACGATTTGGAGTGATGGAGTAAGCCTTTATTACACGCGTGGGCCCAGAGGAGACAGCTTCCAAATTCTGGGCCCCGAGGAGGGATCAGGTGGGTGGTTAAATACCTTTGCAACAAAGTGGGGAGGGGAGAGGTCTTGTGGTACAAGCAGGAGATACAGAATTGTAAAAGCCAAGGACACGGGAGAGGAAGGGGAGTGGTCCAGGGCCCAAACAGCACGGGAGCATCCAGGGCCAGGGGCAGGGAATCAACTAACTAGTCAACAGGTGATTGTCTGAAGCCGGGAAGCCAGCAGGGAGCCATCAGGGGCTGATACAGAGTGCCAGCTTCAGTTTCTATCTATATTTTAAATTTCTACAAGCCAAATGCCTGGAAGCTATTTTAAAAAACCTTAGGATAGGGATATGAGGGAACAAGGTGACAGAAGCCAGGGGCCAAACACTGCCCACTCACCCCTTTCTTTGGGGCAGTTATGTGCAAAGGGAAATGGCCTCACTGTTGGGGCCCCAGGTTGAAGTCCTGGTGTTCCCTTGGACTCACCACCCCACCTTAGGTGAGTTGCACCATACCTCTGAGCTTAAACTTCTTCAGTGCAAGGATCACCCTGATTATTTCTCCGCACTCAGAAATATGCTTTGAACATTTTCCCCTAGAAAACTGCATTAAATAATTTATCTAGCCCTGGCTGGTGTGGTTCAGTGGACCGAGTGCCAGCCTACAAACCGAAAGGTCACCAGTTTGATTCCCAGTCAGGGCACATGGCTGAATTGAGGGGCAGGTCTCTGGTTGGGAGCATGCAAGAGGCAACTAACTGATGTTTCTCTCACACGTGGATGTTTCTTTCCCTCTCTTTCTCTCTCTCTTCCCCATCTCTGAAAATAAATAAAATCTTTAAAAATGATAATAATAATTTATCTAACTATACCCTGATAGCATGATCAACATGACAGTGTTGTCACAGTGGGTCTGGGTCATTCTGGACTTGCTGTGTGCGATGGGTTTGTGCATGTGTGCATGTGACATTACAGAGCACCTACTGTGTGCTAGGTGATTTCTGTGTATTTTCCCCTTTAATTTACACAACAATCCCAGCAAATTGGTACAATCTCATCTCACTTTACAGAGGAGGAAATTGAGGCTCAGGAAGGTTTGCCCAAGTTCACACTGATATAGGGAAGTGACCTAAACCCAGTAGGCCTTAGCACAGGGTCCCCCTCCCCCAGTTCAAACCAGTACCAGCGGGAGAGAGCCAGCCAGGAGATAAGGTGCTAATGGTCCAGCCCTCGCACACCAAAACATAGGGTACTAACTAACCAAATAAGGAAATCTAAACTAACCTCTGCATTCCTCTGCATTCCGCTTCTGTATTTCACTTCTGCCACGTAGCCCAGAAGGGATAGAGTATATAAGCTCCATAACTCCTTTGTTTGAAGCCCCAGAATTTGGAGTTAGGCTCCTCTGGGACCACGCGTGAATAAAGGATCGTGCTCTTAACCCTTCAGGTGTATGGTTGTTTTGATTTTCTGTAACAGCACAACTAACATGTTAGTTGTTAAACCTCCTCTATAGCCCCAATCACTGAGAACCCCCAAGCTCCCTAACTTTCCAATTCCTCTCCGACCAGCCTTGGTCTCTCTGCCCATCCCCTCCCCATCCACACATCAACTGTCATTTCTCAACCGGCCCTGGTGCCCAGGAGCCCATCTCCGCTGCCTGTTCTGGTCTGTCGTCTTCAAGGCCACTCTCTCCTCTTGCTTCCAAATCCTCTGGGCTAGATTTAAAATAAGCTTGAAAGAAACCTTCCTCATACCTCCCACCTCCCTCAGCCCTTCTCTTTGCCACAAATAACACCATCACCCACCCAAAGACCCAAAGCAGAAATTTGACCATCCTCCTAGCCTCCTGTTTCCCCCTCGCCGCCCTCCAGGTATCTGATCAGTTGACCTTCTCGTCCTGCCTTTTACATACTGCTCAGCTCTGTCCACACTGGCTGTGCTTCCGCAGCCCCTGGATGCTCCAAACACATCTGGACTCTCTCCTCTACTCTAACATTGACCCCCATTCTGACCCCTTCTCAGCTCCGCCACCAGGGTAATCTTAATATTCAAACCCAAGCACATCATTCCCCAGGTGAAAACACTGAGTGAACCCTCATAACTTTCAGGAGAAGGCTACAGAGCATGGCACAACTTCCCAGGAATGAAACTTCACTGTGTACCTGCCTGGCCCGTCCATGCTTCCAAGCCCTGCCTCCACCATTCATTCTCCTGGAAAGCCTTTCCTCAGTTTGTCCCCCAGTCAATCTCCTCACCACCTTCTAAACTCAGCTCATATACCATCTCCTCTGTACAGCATCCCTGAATCTACTTCCCGCATACCGGAACGTGCGAGTGTACACATGAGCATGGGCACATGCACACAGAGAGTTAGGTGTTTCTTTTATGTACTTTTGCAGCCCCTTGCCCATCACCCTTCCAGTTTAATTGTAGACTCAGACACAGAGAGCAAACTGATGGTTGCCAGGTTGGGGGCCGGGGGCTGGGTGGAGATTGGGGACTAAGAAGTACAAATTGGCAGTCGCTGGGTGGTCACGGGGATGTGGGATGCAGCAAGGAGAGTGTAGTCGAGGGTATTGTAACAACTGTGTATAGTGAGCGCTGGAGTTATTGGGGAATAACTTTGTGGATTATAGGGGTGTCTGGCTACTGTACTGTGCTCCTGAAACTAATACAAAATAATGATGAATGTCAACTGCAACTGAAACATTAAATATGTGTGTGTGTGTATATATATATTTTTTGCCTTGGTCGGGTAGCTTACCTGAGGGTTCAGTTCCTGATCAGAGCAAATATAAGAGTCAACCAGTAGAACAATATAAATGAGTGGTACAACAAATTGCTCTCTCTCACTCTCTCTCATTAATGAATTAATTTTTAAAAAAATTTTTAAATTTAATTGAGACTATTTATATGTCACCCCCACTAGACTGGGCTGCTGGGAAACACACTGAGTACTGTTAATTGCCACAGTCCCAGGTGCCTGACACAGAGTATGTGTTTGGTGAACGGCCAGAGGGGGGCACCAGTGCCGTCCCAATGGCCACTATCCTTCCCCTCCCTTCAACACCACAGTTCCAGACCCCACCCTAAATTCTCTACCCCGACCCCTGAAACTTTTAAAAGCTCACTGGTTATACTCTATGGACCAACTTTCTCCAGTGGTACCAGAAACTTCCTTCCTGCCAATGGCAGTGTTTTGGGGAGGGAACAAAATAAGGCCGGCTCCCCAGAGGGCTCCTCAGAGGGAGGAGCCAGTCCACTCCTCTCTCCATCACTCACCCTCCTCTGAAGGAAGAGGGGTGAGACGCTGCCTATTCTAGGTTACCAGCACCCTCTTTCGCAACCAGCTGGCCCCTCCCCTTCCTTACCTCCCAGGTGACCCCGCCACCCATGGGACAGGGTGCAGTTGGGCAGCTGCTCTCTGTGAGGAGTTGAGGAAGGTCAGTAAGGAAGCAGCAACATTAGAATACAACGATTTTTTGGCTTCAGCTCCAAATTACATTCTCGGGTCCACAGCTGAGATTTGGGGACTTTATCAGCACTCAAAAGGAAGAGGGGAGTGAACAATCAGCACCCTTGGAAACCCCAACGTCCAGGTCTCCTCCTCCTTGGCCCTTCTGTTGTCATCTGTACCATTAATCAGGGTCATTCCGCTGAGAATCTGGTCAAGAACAAACCATTTCTTGTGCCCCCAACATCCATTTGTGTCCTCATGAAAGCAGGCTCACAGGGGCACAGCACTCTGGGCAACCACCTGCCCAGCTCAGGTTTGGAGACTTGCCTCCGCAACCCACAGCATCTACAGAAACTCAGGTACAGAGACCTGTGGCTTCTGAGGTCTGACCTGGCTCGGGACCCCAGGACACTTCCACCCCAGCCTATAGGCTCCTCACAGCCTCCCACAGCCTGGAGGGCAGCAGCTGTCCCAGCAAACTCTCAGGCCTGGGTGTCAGGCAGACCTGGGTCTGAGGGTGGGCTCTGCCATTTGCTAGAATGGAAAGGCCAAGCATGGAAAATGTCGCTTGGTGAAACCGGTGCTAACAGGAATCAACGTAAAACGGAGCGATTAACCACCTTCCCAGAAGACGCAACTTGAGAGACTCGTTCTGATGCGTCCTGATAAACCCAGGGAGCTTCGCAAAGCTCAGAAAGGGACTAAGGCCAGCTTCAAGAAAAGAAAGGTGACGCAGGGGACTGAGCAGTGACTTTAAAAATCATAGGGTGTTGCTCACAAGGAAGTGGTTTAAAGCGATGTTTCAAGAGATCAATGAGTAATAGTAGAAAATGTTTGTTGCAGAGAAGAGGATGGATTTGGGGTCTGAATCTGGACTCCCCCATGTTGTACTCCCATCGATGCCCACTGACACGAAGAGAAGGGGAGGGCAGTAGCGTCTTACATACTGGTAAGGTCACTTGGATAACGCACAGAATCAGTGAACCACATGCTTGGAGGCGCCACAAGAAACTCCACAACAGCCATCCTTCCACCCTTCCTTCCGTCCGTCCATCCTTCTCTCACCACCGTTTGTCTCTCTTTGCATGTTGGCTTTACTTACTGTAACAGGACCTCTCTAAATTATGAGCAACATGGTCACTCTTCCAGCTTTATAAACCCCGTGTTCATACATCCTGGGAAGAGCCTTGGTTGGCCCTGCTTCATCCATGTACTCAGCCATGAACCAATCCCTGTTTCCAGGAGGTCAGGGTGCTATGATTGACCAGTGTGGTCAGGTACTCTGCAAGGATCTCTTACCAAGAAAAGAAAGCAAGTTACCGCACCAAGTGACCTTACTAGCATTACTTAACCTCCCGCTAAGCATCAGTTTGCTCTTCTGTAACACGAGGATATTATCACTCGCCTCACAGGTCAAATGAGATAACACATGCAAAGTACACAGTGAGCACCTGGCATATGTTATTGGATCCAGCAGTAGAAAAAGAAACCATGACACACAGTGAGAACCGACATCCTTGCTGAGATGAGGCTGTCTGACATGTCAGCAGCATTAAACCGCAATCGAACCACACACGTCTACCAACCTGCAAGGACAATCGTCTGCTCCTCGTTTCCTGTCACTAGGTATTTATCCTTTGAACCCTCACATTGTCATCTGCTAACATCCAGTGTTAACAGTTTAAGAAAAAATAAAGAAAACCTTGAAGTTGAGAAGTCTGTTCATTTGCTTCATTTTTTTCTTTCTCCTAGCTTGGAAATGGCCATATTCTTCCCATTATAGCAATTGATGATAAACCTAGGCTCAGTCTTCAAAACTAGTGGAGCTCGATGACAGCTTAGCCGGATCCAGGTTAACACCTCTCCACACCCCACTTCGCAGATGAGGAGCGATTCTTTGCGCGGCGTGGATAACGCACACGGCCATCCCAGCCCATCTGTGCAGCCCTTTAAGCTCTGGCACTTCCAGGCGCCTCAGCTCTCCATTCACCCACCGACCTCCGGTTTGCACTTAGATTCTCAAAGGGACTTTCCTTCTGGCAAGAAATCGAGCTGATTCCTGGAATGTTTGCTTTACCATATAGTCATAAGAATAAGCAAGAATTCGTCTCTCAGAACAAGATCAACCCTAAGGGAAGCAATGTGAAAAATGACTTTCTGAACCCGCCCAGCTTTGGCCAGATAAACATCTTCCAAGAAGGGAAGAGGGTGGCAGACAGGTAAGAGGGAAGAAGCTAAAGTTTACTGAGTATTTACTCTGTGTAGACATTGTTCTAAGACTCTATATACATTATCTAATTTAATCCTCCCAACCGTTTTAGAATGTAGGCATGTCTATGATCAGGAAGCGGAAGCTCAAGCAAGTTGTCACTGAGCCAGGGTCTGAACTCAGGTTGGCCCGACTGGAGAGTGCCAACTGCCCCCTCACCCAGAGCTCCTTCCCTGGCCGTGTCCCTGGTACCTCCTCCTCTCCCTACCTCCATGGGTGGGCCTATTTTCTTTTCTCTCTTAACTGCTTCTCCCAGACTCCTTTCCCTTTTCCCCTCAGTCTCACAACACCACCATCTCAGTGTAGGGAACTCTTAAAATGGAAGAGGTTGAACCTGTGCTAAGCCAGCCCCATCCTCCCAGCCCCAAGCTCTCACTGCTCCCCTAGTCGTCCAAGCCCCCATGCACATCCTCTCTGCCTTGCTCTGTAGAACCCCAGATCTGGCCAGGCAGCCTTGCCAGCCACAAGTCCTCCCAAGTGCTGCAGAGTTTTCCTTGCAAGCTCACCTAGGCAGACAGACCTTTCCTCTCAGTACCTCCAGTTACCGCCTCACCCCAGCTGTCCCGGGACTGCAACCTTTGACCAATCTTCTCCTGGACTCCAGTCTCTCCTCCACTCAGTCTGATCCTAGCTATCCATTTTGTCAGTCATGTGCTCAGAAACCTTCTGGTTCTCTCTACCGATCTCTTTATCAATTGAACTCTTCTGTGTGGCTCTCAGGGATACAACTCTCCAATTTATTTTTCATTCATATACTCAGCAAATGTTTATCAGGCATTGACACAGCACTAAGCCCTGGGGATACATTGGTGAATAAAACAGACATATTCTCTGCCCTGGTAGGGCATGTAATCAAGTGGGGAAGACAGGAAGTATGTGTATAATTTCAAGTGGTAGTAAGTGTTATGAATGAAAACAAGGGCACAGTGATTGAGAATCACCACCTGAGCAGGGTGCTCAGAAAAGGGCTTGCTAAGAAGATCTTCCATCCGAGACCCAAAACAGGAGCAGTTACCTACACAGGGAGTAGAGGATGTGCATTTCAGGCAGCAGCCCAAAGGTAGAAAGGAGTTCAGGGTGTGAAAGAAGTAAAAGAAGAACTGTGTGAGTGGGGCATGAATGATGAAGGAGAGAATGGCACAGATGAAACGGAGAGGTCACGAGGGGTTAAATCATGCACAGGCTTATAGGCCAGTGTAAGGAGTCTGGGTTTTATTCGAAGTGCAACAGGAAACCAGATTTCCTCAAAGCAAAGGAGGAGCTCAAAATCAAGTAAGCATGAGTTAATGGCACAGCTGTCCCTGGGAAGGGGTGTTGTCCAGGATGAGGAACAAGGGGCTTCAGTTTTGTTTGTTTGTTTTTTAAGGTTTTATTTATTTATTTTTAGAGAGAGGGGAAAGGAGAGAGAAAGTGAGGGAGAGAAACATCAGTGTGTGGTTGCCTTTCACATGGCCTCCACTGGGGACCTGGCCTGCAACCCAGGCATGTGCCCTGACCAGGAATCGAACGGGCAGCCCTTTGATTTATAGCCCTCGCTCAATCCACTGAGCCACACCAGCCAGGGCGGGGCTTCAGTTTTTAAGGACCAGTTGAAAAGAGATGAGTCTTTGTATTTGCAAGTAGCTAGGAATTGGAAAGCTCCTACGTGAAGCCAAGACTTTCAAAGGATGACGCCATCTCCCACCAGCAAAATGAGATTACAGGGAGGTTTGTGTATGTCCGCCTAGGCTCTGGGTGGGAAAAGTCATTTTCTTAGAGAAATTTTAACCATGGCCTGCCTTCATGCAGATTTGAGACTTTAGTTTACATGACAAGCATGGGTCAGAAAATCCCAAAACAAAAAATTAATATTAAAATGGTGCTAAATTTGTGATAGCCCTGGGGCACTTGGGGAAAGTGAAATTACTTTGCTCACACCCTTAATCCAAATTAACCAGATTCCCCCAAATAAAACTGAGATTGAAATTTTAAAAATTCCAATAAGTAGGCAGTTTTGCAGAAATATATAACTTACCAACATGGATGAAAAGAGAGAAAACCTGAAGATCTGTAACCATTCAAGAAACGCATCAGGCAGTACATGGAGCTCCACGGAGAGAGCCCTGGGGCAAGTTATGAACCAGATGGGCACTGGAGGATTCCTGAGGAAAAGTAACTAAACAATCCTATGAAGCCAAGAGACAAAAATGTCACCATGTGCTTTCTTTGTGCAAACTGGCCAGGAGCACAAGAAGAAGCCTCCAGATGAAGCCTCCAGATGCTCCAGTCACCTTCTCAGAGTTTCCTCAGTGCTCAAGAGGTGGAAGACCACATCTGCTAAAGAGAAAGGAAAATGTGAGGACGTGGCAAAGGCAGGCAAGGCCCATTATGAAAGAGAAATGAAAACGTATCCCTCCTAAAGGGGAATGGAAAAAGAAGTTCAAGGATCCCATGCACCCAAGAGACGTCCTTTGGCCTTTTTCTTGTTTTGTATTGCCCCAAAATCAAAGAAGAGCTTCCCGGCCTAACCACTGGCAGTGCTGACGCAAGAGAGTAAAAAGCCAGGAAAATTCCTTGGCAAGTGGATTAGGGAAACTGAGACAGATAAACATCAGTTTGCAGCCATTTAGTAAATCCTACTTTCCCTAAACCAAGGACACTCAAGAGTAAATGATTTGCACTTCTCCCCAACCAACCAGAGAGTGAGTAGCTTAAATCACTCTACTGGGTAGGTAAGTAGCAAAAATCCAATTAGTGCCATTTGCCAACCGCGCCTAGGACAGATGCTTTCAAGGGAATAAATCTCATTTTGGCATGTTAGCATAAAGCTGGTGAACGTTCTATTAAGTTCCTTTCCTAAGACCTCCTCTAAACTCCCAGCCTTTAAAACCGCTCTGTGCCGTGGCTGGTATGTCTCTGGATTGAGCTCTGACCAGCAAACCGGAAGGTCACCAGTTCAATCCCCAGTCAGGGCACATGCCTGGGTTGTGAGCCAGGCCCCCAGTTGCGGGTGTGCCAGAGGCAACCAATTGATATATCTCTCACACATCAATGTTTCTCTCTCTCCTCCTCTCTCTCTAGAAATAAGTAAATAAAATCTTTCTTTAAAAAAACCCTCAGAGCAAAGGTCCCCAAGTGCACTCCCCCTCCCAGGAGCACGCCACACGGTTTTCCCTCCCCCATCTTCTTTCCTCATAAGCATGCTTCCTCTAAACTATAACGCACTCCGCAAGGCTTGCAACCAGGGAGCAGCGGGCAGCGGCAGCTATTCCGGGCTAACAACCCCTGACCCTGTCCCCAAGGCCCCCTTGTTTCTGACTTCTTCGTTAGCTAAAGCAGCCCCCGCCAAGGTTCATTTCTTTCTTGTAACATTTCCTGCAAATTATACAGTGTCTTTTTGTGTCGTTAACACACTACCAAATGTGGCTTTTTTCTTAATCCTCACACAAGTATATGTTTTCACTGCTTTTAGAGCGAGAAGAAGGGAAAGAGAGAGAGAGGGAAACAACAATGTGAGACAAACACCAGGCAGTTGCCCGCTGCGGCACCCCAGCCGAGGACCTGGCCCACGACGCAGGCCTGTGCCCTGACGGAGAATCAGATGGGACTTTTTGGTTTGCAGGACAATGCCCGCTGAGTCACACCAGTCAGGACAACAGTGAAAGCTTTGAAGTATTCTTACTAAAGTCAAGGACAAGGAAAGGATTCTCGCTATTATAACTTTACTCAACATTGAATTAAAGATTATGGCCACTTCAGTAAGAAAAACATTTTTCTTAAGGTTCAAGTAAAACCAGAGGGCAACCAAGTCCGGGGCTCCTGGTTCCTGTCGCTGCTCAGCCAAACCAAGAAGACAAGGACTGGATTAAAACTGCGATTTTACTAATATCAGAGGCCAGCAGTCCAAGAAGGTGGCAGGTAAATACCCTAACACCCACCTTCCCTTGACCTTTCAGAAGCAAGTTTACATAGGGAATTTGGAAGGGGGAAATTCCTAGGGGAAGCTGAAAGGGAAGCGTGGCTTCTTCCCAGACTGGCTCTCAGGGTCCCAGTCTTATCTCTCCTGTTTGCATTAGAATTCCTCCCTTCCCTGGAAGCCTGTGGGTTTATGGCCAGGGAGGTTACGTATTCTCTGGTTAACAAAGATAATGTCTTGCCATTCACCAGCTGGCTGTAAATTGCTCCAACTGTTTGGCTTTGTTTAATTTACTTGCCGCAGTTTCCTCATTCCACTGGCCCGGGAACTTCTCCAGGAATTACTGTGGTGTCTCATAAGGATTAGAAAAAAATAAGCTGATATGATTGCCTCCATAGAAAAGACAAGAACTCTGACAGCTGACTGCAGAGCAGCACAAAGCCTTCTTGGGAAAGAAGCTGATGACAGGTAACCGGAAAAGCTAGTGTTCGTGCTGCCTGTCACCTACCAGACCCAATAAGCAGAGGCCAGGATTCTATCTTTATGGTGCTTTACTCAGATGGTCAGCAATCAGGGAAGACAGAGAGACTGCACCCTAACACCCTGTCTTAAATGCCATTTTCAAATGGCCCTTTTTATAAGGAGACAAAGTGTAGGTAAGGGGACTGGAATTCAGGGGAAAGTTAACTGGATTTCAAAAAAACTGCAGCATTCTTGCCCTGGGCAATGGTCTTTGGTATGTCCTGGACAGTGGACATCCCACCCTCGGGTACAATGGCTCAGATACCACCTTGACTTGCTTGCAGTCCTCCTGAGGCACAAAGGTGGAACTGCTTACGGTCTCCTGGAGTCAGTTCCTGGAACAATAGCTTTTACATGCATTGATTACTAAGCTTATTAGCTATTAATTAAACTGAAATTTTCCAACTTTCCAGTCCCGCATCAGGAAGACTTGGGCCAGCCAAGTCTCCTCCCCCTTAAGTTCCCAGAGCTGGAGTACTACAATCTCAAGACATTGCCTCTTCCCAGAGCTGCATTTTGAAGTTCAATTTCAAGGCAAATCCCTGCTCAGGACGTTGTTCAGTGGAGTTGTTACAGAACCCCAGCCCATGCTGTTCTCGAATAGCTGTGGGGTCCTATTGCTCGCTGCCAAGAGACATGATGCCCAATGCCAGAATTTGGTTAAAAAAAGAAAGGAATTGCTTATTTAAAAATTAGACAGATTTAGCCCTGGTTGGTGTAGCTCAGTGGATTGAGCACAGGCCTGCGAACCAGGGGGTGGCCAATTCAATTCCTAGTCAGGGCACATGCCTGGGTTGCAGGCCAGGTCCCAGATTGGGGTTGCACAAGAGGCGACCACACATTGATGTTTCTCTCTCTTTCTCCTTCCCTTCTCCTCTTTCTAAAAATAAATTTTAAAAATCTTTTAAAAATTATTTTATTGTTGTTCAGTTACAGTTCTCTGCATTTCTCCCTAAAATCTTTAAAATATATATTTTTAAAAGTTATACAGATTTAGAATAATGGCAGATTTCTGCTGTTAAGTCCCACTCCCTTTAAAATACCCACAAACGCACAGTCCTGCCTCTCTTTGCCAAACCAGGCCAGTTTCAGAGTATGCCATTCAGATGTACCGTCTTTCAGAAAAGTAGAAATCTGCGGCTCAGCACTCCTGGTCACAGTTCAGCATTCCAGGTATCTCCCATTAATCTGTGCTTGGCCGGGCAGGTCCTAGCAACTCCACAAGGCAGGTTTCCCTGAGGGTCTCCTCTTTTTTCCTCCAGCTCTTAACCCAAAACCACGTGGCACCTCCTTACACACCACACCACACCACACCACATGGCAGACCAGTGGGGGACCTTCTACCCCCTTTAAACCGCATCGTCCCATTCATGGTTGGCCATCCTAATTTTGAATGCTGACCTGGGATCCCCTACGTGACTCCATGCTCGGCACTATACTGAAGGTCACATACGCCTTTACCCAGGTGGCAACACAGCTTCCCTTCAGGAAGGACTCAGCGATCTACTTGACATTGTAATGCAAAGTATCTTAAATGCTGTACCATTTCCTTCCCCCATTCCCCAACCATAGGCTGTGGGGGTTTTCGGGGGGTCATCGCCCAACTCTGTATGCCGTTTCAGAGTGGCAACAAAAAGAATGATGACACTAGCTCTCTGGTGTCTGTCTTTAGCTGTCCACACTGAGGGTCATCCCTAGCACCCGCTACCAGATACAGTAACTGAGAACAAGCCTTACCCCAACCCAGAAAACGTGTTCTCACGAGCCTAAGTAATCAGAACCTGAGGGGTATAGCTATTATAATGACGAGCCCAAAAGGAGAGACATAAACCACTTGAAGCAGAATTATTGAAATTGTTGGACCAAGAAGTTAAAACAAGATAATATTCTCAAAAAAATAAAGAGAAGATTAGTGATATAAATAAGAACAACACATCATTTTAAAAAATAGACAGGGAGGAGGGTATGAGGGACTAAATGGTAGTGGAAAAAAATGCAATAAAGATTAAATGATATAAAACAACATTAAAACAAATAACTAAAATCAGACATATTCGATATAAAAATATTAGTTATAGATATAAAGAACATTAACAATTGGTAAAAATAAAGAATGCACACAGCTAGAGAACAATTGGGTGAGCTGGGAGGTCAGATTAAGAAAATCTCCCAAAGAGAAAAAAAAAGTTTAAAGACATAAAATATTTTTAAATAAGCTACATGACATAAAAAGAAGTGTGGCTATCAAGATAATAAGACTTCCCAAAGAAGGGAAGAAGAAAAACAAAAGAGAGGAGACAATAGTTGAAATGATGGTGGTAAATTTCTGAGAACTGGAAGGCAGAAGGCCTCAGATTGAAATGGCTCCCAGAGGGTTGCATAGGGTAGCAAAGGGAGAAACAGCACATCCGGACTCACCACATGGAAATATAAGAACATCAAAGTCAAACATCAAATTTAAGAACATCAAAATTTTAAACACCTCCAAAAGCAATACAAAGGAACAAGAATTAAATTGACATCAGACTTCTCAACAGAAACACTAGATGCAAGAAGACTGACACTCTCAGAGACAGTACTCGAATGAGAAATAAATCACCATCATACCTGAGATATGGAGAGTAGAACTGGTTAAACATAAGAAAACTGATGGTTTTAAAAGGCTAAAGGAGGAGGGAGGGGAGGGGGAGAAAGAGAGAGAGAGAGAGAATCAGAATGGAATGGTCGGCTGGAGAGCCGCCTCCAGCGGCTGCAGAATGTGTTGGCGGCTGGACTCCGTCAGCAGGTGAGCTGAAAGCAAAAAGGGCTTAGCACAGAATTTTATTAGCAGCACGAGGAAAAGTGCTTGAAGGACTCGAGAGCTAGCCTTTGGATGGGGACTTACACAAAAGAAAAGTCAGCCTGAATTTAAGAATTGTAAGATGATGGGATATTAAAGAAAAGAAAGGGCACGACTAAAGGGACATCAGGGTATGAAAAAATACTTCTCCTGTTAAGGGAAATATCGAATGACTGGTACACTTAGAAATTATTCAAAGGAGTAACATGGAGTAATAAAAACAACATTTTAAAAACATTGCCCTGGCTGGTGTGGCTCAGTGGATTGAGTGCAGCCTGCAAACCGAAGGGTCACCGGTTCAATTCCCAGTCACAGCACATGCCTGGGTTTCGGGTCAGGTCCCCAGCAGGGGTTGTGCGAGAGGCAACCACACATTGATGTTTCTCCCTCCCTTCCCTTCTCTCTAAAAATAAATAAAAATTAAAAAATACTTCTACAAAAATAAAATAAATAAATAAAAACATAGGTTGTAGCCCCAGCCAGTGTGGCTCAGCTGGTTGGGTGTCATTCCACAAACCAAAACTTCACAGATTCCATCCCCAGTTGGAATGTGTATGAAGGGCAACCAGGTCGAACATCAATATCTTTCTCTCCCTCTCTTCCTCCCTTCCTCTCTTCCCTCCCTTCTAAATAAATACATTTAAAAAAATAAAACTACAAACTGTGTAACTCAAAACATAAGAAGAAAGTTGCCTCTGTCCAATGGAAAGCAAGCAAGAAAAAGAAAAAAGAACCAAACAACAAAAAGCCTGAGATTTT